>JARHVA010005581.1:207500-360000 GCA_037957365.1 Torreya grandis
TGGGTAAATAGATAGATGTAAAGTGTGTTTAAGATTTAAATGTATGTTAAATGTCTAATTATGCCAAATTTTAAGTTACCAAAGTTTCTAATACTAAATTAATGTTTTTACAATACCATGTGTAAAATAGAAAAACTAAAATATCTAATGCATAGCATAATAATATGTCTTAGTTAAAACATATTTGTATAAAATAATTTGGTATAATCATATTAATATATAATCATTGAAGAAAATTCATAATCAATGAATTTTTCCTATTTATTAAAAAAATAATGCATGTATTATATCATCATGAAGATGCTCATATAATAGGTAACTTAACTCATGTGTATCTAAGTTGAAGCAATGTAAGAAAATTGTGGTAGTGTTTTCTCTTGTATAGGGAAAGTATAAGCAATATAAACACAATCAATGTTTGGTTTCCCCATGTGGTAAAAATATAATAAATTAAATAATAAACAATATTATTCCTCAATTTGGATATAATATGGCATTAAATCACAGTAATATCATGTCCTTAGTGAGAAATATAAAATGAATGCACAAAAATAATATTTCCTAATAGATCCATGGTATGAACTATGAAAACACATGTATCCATTAAAATAACATTATTAATTATATAGATCATGTGTAAAGTAAATGGCGTAAGACATGAAATAAAAATAATCACATATAAAACATACCATGATAAGAGTAAACAAGGAAATAATTTCACACATACACAGTAAAAAAATATAAGAAACATCATAGAAAGAAAAAAAATTAAAATAATTAAATTCATAGTAAATAATGGGATAAAATAACATACATTACAAATGTGGAAAATAAGAGAGGCACACCAAGAAATAAGCATATGAGTCAAACACATCAGACAAAGGGAAAACAACATAGGCATGTCAAATGGTAAGAAGATAAATAAAACATCTAAAGCACTTTAAAATCATTGTAATTTACACATACTAGCATATCCAAAAAAAATTAAAATGTTATAATAAGGATGTATATGTACATGAATAAGGATCTTGAAGTAAATTGTAAACATATAAATCACGAGAGGAAATAGAGAAGGAATCCAAAATAAAGGAAAACATAATGATTCAATCCTTCAAGAAAGATCCAAAGGGGAAGAAATATATAAAATAATTATTAAAGAGAAATAAGGATTCCCCTTAACCATGCATAAAATTAGAAAGAAAGGAAAATTTTATAAAAATGTGAAAAAGGAAAGAAAGAAAATAAAACCCATAGAAACTATATATGAAAAAATACATTGTTTAGGTTTAATAAAATGGCGTTAACTGGTAATTATAACCAAAAAGACCAAGTAAATCATGATATTGTATATAATTATAAAATTCCTTGTCATTATGGGAAAGAATTGGATGTCTTGGAACCCATGAGTCAAATAACGATAACACATTTTCATCATCATTATCATCAAAAAATAATCATTGTCAGTGTAATAATTATCATTGTAAATAGATGTGTCAGCTTTTACATCCACTTTTGAAGTAACATTTTACACTATTCAAATGGTGTGGAATATGATTGGATATTTGGTAGAGTCCTTATATTGAATATATTTATAGTTTTTATAATAATACCTTGATACATACATGAGTAGGTAATTTAAATTTAGGTGCATTTGTTTCAGGTCCCATAAATAGCTTCTTTTTTAAATATTTACATAACACCACATGTTAGTTTTTTCCTAGAGGCTCATAGGTAGTTCCTCAAATAGTGATCATTTTATTATCATGGGAAAATTTTAAACATTAGTGTAGTGTTGATAGAATTTATTTAATTTGATTAAACTAATGTCGTCAAAGAAATAAATCATATGACCCATTATCTAATAACACACAAAATGAAAATAGGGTGGATTAAGACCCAATATGATAAGTAAATTAATGCCTCTAATTGATTTCATAGTTATTTCAACACATCATTTAGTAATTATTTTAGTATCGGTTATATCCCTTATAGTATATCCAAAATTAGTGACAAATTTCATCATGCACACATATATAACTAAACTATTATGAATCATAATTATTATTTTCAACCTTGAATGTGCATCTATGAAATATAAAATGAATAGTGGTCCATTATTATATTCATTCTTTATTATTTCATGATGGTAGAATATAATTGGAGGAGGCCCTTTATGCATGTAATTTACCACACCTATGAATCCATCACATTTAGGAGAATTATAACCTTATAAAATTATTTGAATATTTTATATGCAAATTTTACTATTTTTTAGTTTGATAATAATTATTTGTAACATGATTGGTGCATATTTTCAAGCGTGGGTTTGTTTCTATGACTAATTCATTGACATTACTATTGATATTCTTACCTAGATTTTATTTTCCTAAATGAGGTCTTAGATATTTTTGGAATGTCATGTTAGTATTTCATGTAATATGTGATGTTAGAGTATTAATTATAATATTATTATGTATTCATGAGTGTTACTAACGTATCACCCCACTAGAATAGGTTTAACTATATAAATGTAGTATTGTGTGTGATAACGCATGAATCTTTATAGGAGATCATTTGCATATTATTAACTCTTTGTGGATTGAAAATAATTAATTTATTTTGTGTGTAATATTTAACCAAAAATAAAATATGATATCATATGAGGTGATACATATTTAAAACTAAATTTATCTGGTAAGTTATTATGTTTAAATATTTATTAAGCCATTTAAATTTTTATAACATCGAGTTTATGATAGATTAGGTTTCTATTTTATAGATTAAAATGATAGTGTATGTGTGAGAAGGAAGATATATTACACAAGAAAATAATAAACTAATATTATAATCCATATAAAAAATAATTGTTTTCTTTTAGTTTTTGGAATGTATATGGTGTTATAAAAGAAATGGATACTTTCAACCTATGCACCCACGTAGAAGAGAAAAATAAGATAACAAGAAAATGTTGACTTGAAGATGGGTAAAAAACTATGGTGAAATTCATTTAAGTGATTTGATATGTAATAATATATTTTAGGTTTAAATTCCTATGGATTATTATTTTTTTATTAAAACATTCCAAAATATTTGTTTGTGCAAAAGGACTTTATGTGAAAGGAGTATTAGAAACAAAATTAAAAAATACACATAGGAAAATAACACATTAGTGTCCTAGATTCCCAATAAAGTGAATTTTAAAATGGCATATACCACCAATATATTCATACATATTAAATTAGTTTAATAATTCTAGCCCATATAATAAAAATATAAATATTGTCCCATAGGTTGGGATTTCAGGTAACAACATCACACTAATAAACCCATTAAAATAAAAAAGAGTGTTTAAAAAATATCAAGGTAAATTTAAATGGCATAGAAGGTCAAAATAAAAAAAAATAACAATCCAAACTTATTTGGTGCATGATTTTGATAACTCACTATAGTTTAATAATGGCATAGTTTGTGTGAAGTGCATAAAAAAATGTTATATATAAGCATGAAAAACATATACTATGATAGTAATTATTTTATATTTATAGTTAATAACATATAATTGGTAGTTTAAAAAATTAATTTATATAAAATATTAAGGTTTACGGATTTGTTTTATAGTTTTATACTTTAAAAAATGACACATTTAAGTTTAGTTTTGTTTTATTAGGGGTTTTCATTAATTTTTTATTTTGTTTCATTTGTGTGTGTGTTTGTTTTATAAATTAATGATTAATTTTTAGTCAAAATATAAGGATAAGTTTTAATTTATTTAAATAATAATTTATATCATTAAAAGTTTTCTCATTTCTATTAAGAAAATGTTGTTTAAAATCTCATCAAATAAGTGGTCAAGTTGAATTATTTAATATTATTGTCATATGTTATTGTAAATATATGAATTTTTTGGAGAACCTAACATCGTTATATATGACTATTTTTATTAATGGCATGGTGGGTAAATTTCATAAATGGATATAAATCCACACTCCATTATTTTCAATGTTGTCTAAACACACATTTCAATGGCTTGTGGTCCATAAGATTGTCTAGGTAAATTTGGTTGATTTAACCAAGTTGGTGGGAGGTTGGAGAAAAAATAGAAGAATTCACACTAATAACCTTAATTTCACCTCTAAATTATGGGTTGTATACCATTATATGAAAAATTAAAATGATCCCAAAAGATAAAAGTCTAAAGAGTTTTTATTGATCACCATTGAAGATGATATATTCAAGTTATAGAAGACATAAAAATTACATGCATCAAATTGAAAAATGCCAAGAAAGTTTTTAAATGGTATTATATACCATTTATTATATTCATTATTATATAAAATGGTTTAAAAACTAAGTTTAGTGAGGTGGAAAGCACCAATTAAAGGTATAACATGGACATAGTCCCACTAGTTATTTTGTACATACTTGGTGAGGCCTATAAAACAAAAGGAGTAGAAAAAAGTAGAAGTAGATTCCCATGCCAAACTTGTAGTGATTATTTTTTGAATCAATACTCACTCATTGTAAAGGTCTTTAAGGCTTGGATGCCTGATCTCTTTGTGAACCATGCATGTACATTAATAATTATGGGTAACATGTATGTACCTATAATTTTTTCTATGATATTTGACTATTGAGTGTATCCCTATCACTAATTACATATGTAATTTTGAAATTTCCACTAAACCTATTGAATTAGTGATATGTTACCAGCCAAATTTGCTCATCTTGAATTGATGTGTGTCCTAATTCCATAAAATATTTATTTCCCTACATTTTTACTAATGGAGAAATATTTGTAATATCATATTAGTATGTTACATAATATGTGATAATTATAATATTAATTTATATGTGTATTAGTTGTACTAAAAACTAACCCTACTATAATAGCTTTAGTTGAGTGAAACTAGGTATTATGTGTGATAAGGAATGACTCCTTATTTATTGGATATATTTTACCTTTATGTAAATTTATATGGATTAGACAGAATTAATTTAATTTTGTGTGTTATATCTAATCAAAAATAATAGGAAATTGTTTTAAAAGTGATGCTTTTGTTTGATGATGCCTAGAAGTTATATGGCAATTATAATATGCATTAATTAGAATTATATGGGAAAGGTAATGATGTATCATTATTATGGATATGAGGTAAACTAGGCATAATGGACTCGAGTGAGTATTTAATTTTTTTGTTGGACTTTTAATCAATTTTGTAAATAGTATTGACTCTAATTTGTATGGTATGACTAGTGTTTCAAATGGTTGGTCTACCTTATTAGTACATTTTTTCCCTTATCTTTAGGTTATAAAGTAATTTAAATACACTTAGCCTTAAATTTTTATTTAATTTTATATTTAGCTCCAATATAGGTAGGGTCATTAGTATTGTATTTAATCCTACTTTAATTTAAACTATTAATCTCGTAGTTTATAGCTACATGAAATTTTTTATCAAGATATTGGTAAGTGTTGAATACTACTTTGTCTTTGATGGGTATAAGTAAAATTAGAGAGAATATACTAATAATTCACTACTAGGTAATTGTATGGATAAAATTTTAACCATTATTTTGAATTAATACACATATTAACTAATGTTATTATTTTGTCATCATTTTAATTAACTTGTTTTTAATTGTGACTTTCATGCTAATGTTGATCAGAACATGTGCATGGAAATCATTGCCTAAAGAATTGAAAGAGAACATATCTAGAGGTTCAAACATAAATAAATCAATATTTGGATAATGAAATATATTATTAATTACTTTAAAATTAAAAGATTGGCATACATTTACCATGCATGACTTGAGTGTAAGAACAAGGTCCTAATCCACCTTTCTCTCACATTTACATGGTAGTTTATGATTATGACCCATTTATTCTATTATTATAGACATATAGGGAACTCACTATATATTTAAATACTTATAAATATTATATGTATACATATCTATGAATTTATTTTAGTTTTTGTATGTATAGATTGGTTTCATCAATTTTAGTTAGTATTAGAAGTTGATAGTGACCTGATCTAGTTTGAATTGACCTTCTCCCAAAAAAAACTATTTTTAAAAATTAAAACTTTCCTTAGGGTCATTCCATATACTTATCATGTTAGTGAAATGATAATTTACCAAATTAAACTCATATATAAAAAAATAAATTTGTAATTCAAAAGGGACTTAACACTTATATGGCACATCTATACATTATTACATATTAAGTAAACATTCCCTCTTCTTGACAAATAGAAAATTAGTCCCTAGGATTAGCAATAAGTCAAGTATAAATAATACCAAATCCAAGCCACAAAAATAATTTTCAAGTACCAAAGCCAAATAATTAGCTAAAAACATATAATGAAGGATAAAAATTATAAATTTACACTAGGTGGGAGAACTACATGTGGCTTAATTTCCATCCTCAAAGTATCAGATACATAAAAAGTGTTAAATTATCAAATGACGGTGATTGGTTTCAAATCATCCCGTTACAATTTATTAGTTTTTGTAGGTTTAAATCCCTTATAAGAACATGTAGGTTTTTAAGGTAAAGGAGATTGATTTCTAGAGTTTCACAAATCAACAAGGATATTATAGCTAGTGACACATATACATAACATATAAATACATTTGAAGGTGATCATACATTCAAATTCCCTAATTTGTAATAGGTAAATATAAAATGGTGATGATAAACTAGAAAAACATAATTGACCATACATAGATAGAGATATGATTCCCAAATCAAATATACATCATGCTTTCTTGTAGCCAATATTCATTTATAGAATATAGTCACATATAAATATTTAATTAAAAAATACATGTACTCATCCTTTTTATACCTAATTATTCTTAAAAATTTTAATTCTAATTTTAGTTATGAGTGAAAGTAACACCTTGATATTTATGTCAAATAATCAAGTAATTTTTTAAAAAAATGGTATAAAAATGAAAATTTAGCTAAGTATAAAGAATTATAACATGCCAATAATGTATTCACTCCTCGCATGGTATTAGGGATGAGTGTAATGAACCTTAGGATATTTAATAAATTTAGATGTGCTTCATGCATCCTACATGGATCTATCTAGGCTTCCCCATTCCTATCGATATGTGAAACATGAGCCTGTAAGCCAACATTTATGTGCCACTAATAAACATGACATGCAAGCTAGCCCCTATGGATGAATGGACACATCTACATGTGTATACATTCTCACACATTGATGTAAGTTTATAATACATCCCCCATGAATTTTTGGATCTATCAATTTGATTAGGTATACCTGTATATCAGTGGAGGCATCACAATTATCTCATTGGCCCTCTTAGGTGTATGGTCATGAAGCTATCGATGGTTAGACATTAAAAGTTGTGACATATGGGGTATTATATATTAAATCTTAGGATAATTTTATACATTTTTACATAATTTATTTCAATTTTAGGTTGAAAATTATTCACCTATTTCCTCCTTATTTTCAAATCCCTACTAGTGTGTTGTATCCCTCAAGTAAATTTGTAGTGCCCTTCTAGTTATTCATATCATTATCAGAGATTATCCTCTATTTTATAATATTTTTTATATGCCATTTCACCAATTTTAACATATTTTCATATTACCATTTCTTCCCACTCATTCCAACTAATTCAACATTTCCTACCCCTATATCTTCTTAGACTCTTTACTCTCACCTATGAATATGCTTTCACATACATATAACTTACCAAAATGAAGTTAAAATACATGGGTTTTGATCCATTGTTTGGTATTAGCTAATGACATTCCTAAGATATCTAAATACTAAATTAAGGACATATACTTGGAATAATTTCACCACATTTTAAGCTCAAAAAATCCAAATGCATTAGCTATGTAGCTTATAAGACTGATCTTCTTTAAGAAATAATTTTTCCAGTGTTAGTGGAATGTTTTAACTTAGGGTTTTCAAATTCAATACATTATAACCCATCAAAATGTAATATAAAAACAACAAAATGATAATAGGAATGATAATGAGGATTCCATTCCTTGAAGATGTTGTCAAAATGAGCCTTACCAAGTTACATAAATACTTGGATAAATATATAAATAAATGATTGAATGATATTATCAATTAATGTATGAATAATAAGAGATAAAGAGTCTTTACATTTCCTAATAACTTCTATAGAATGGAATTTCAAGATAAGCTCCCATATATGATCACCCTCCTATACTAGGTAGTAGGTAATGAATATACTAAACATTTCCACCCCTATATGTTCATGTAAATTAACATCATATATCATGATAAATAACTAATCAATTGGATAAAAATTATCATTGACTCTTTACATCACCAACTACTAAATGTGTAAACAAAAAAATAATTATTTATGACTTCATAACTTGTGAAAATTTTGGCTTATCAAATGGCCTATCTAGGTATCTGATAACATGGAATAATTATCCCAACACCAAGGCCTATGAATTTTTTCCTCTTCTGGCTCTGATAGAAATAGATAAACATTTTATAATGGTGAATTATGTATTCACTGTGAGGGCAATGCAAATTCTAGATGAAGATTGAGGCAAAAAAAAATTAGATGAAACAATCACCTTTATAGACCAATACAATAAATACTATATTATATATCATAATTTCACCTATATCAAGGTTAGTTTTTTTGAATTTTATCCACTAAGGCTTTTTAAATTATCAAATGTCAAGATCATATTTATAGATTTGTTTAGACAATTAGGTGTAGTGCATAAACGTTGCATATAGACACATCTTGGGTGTTTCATTTCATATTTTATTAGGTTAATTTTCATGAAAAATAATATTTAATTCCCAATAAATTAAATCAATCATCTCTAAATTCACACTTTCATAGTATTCCAATAAGACTTTTGTGGACATAAAGAGATATGTGAAAAGGCGACTTGGTATTATCTCAACTTATGAACATATGACTAACTTGGAGAACTATTGGGAATATTTTTAAAATGAATATGAGGTAGTATAATGAGACTAAAGTTGAATGATTGTAGATAATCTTAAATAATTCACTAAGCAATAGGTTCCTGATAGCATAGTTGATGACATGACTAAAATCATTGACCTAAAATACATACATAGAGTTGTAGTTTCTACGCTCCCAACAATAAATTTGTTAATAAGATAATTAGAAGATATGTATGGGATAATTTGGATATTATGGTATATAACCAAGAAATGGTTTGATAAGAAGTTGACAAAAATTAATGGATTAGGTAGCTCTAAAAAGGGAAACACTTCATTTCCTCCTAAGCAAGCTACCACACTAACTCCAAAGAAATAAATTCTATCATGATGACTAAAACACTTATCTCTTAAATTAATAATTATGGTGATTACAAAGACCATAAATAATGGAAATAATAAGGGAAAACATGTGAAGAGAGTCATGTGATTAGTGATAAGAAGGTAGTAAAGAAATATAATGACACAAACATATACTACTCTCCTTGGTGATCCCTATCTTGTTTTCACCAATAAAACATGTTAAGAACACTCAAAATAAGTTGATGTGGAATTTACATCATCCCCTTTAGTCTCTCCAAGTATTTATCCTCTCCCTAAAGCTACTCCTCTAAATTAGCCTAAACCTCCTCGAGTTGTAACTCAAATGAATCCTTTAAGTACTATGTCATTCCAATGGATGAGACAAATGCTCAAAAAAATAAATAGAGTGGTGAAAGTAGATCTCCACAACTTTGAATCAATATATGATCTTATCAAGAATCCTCCCAATAAAGTTAAAACTACTTATAGTTTGGTGGTAGATCATTCTAGCACTCAATTTATTAAGATTATGGAACCTAATTTGAATAAGTATGTCTCATAGATGAATTTAAGTGGACATAATCTCAAGATAATATAACTTAGGGAGGTAACCAATTGGAGTGACATTCATAACTTGGGGGAGACTACTAAAAGAATAATCAAAATATTATAATAAGATGAGATTATTCAAGTGTAACTCCAAACTAGATCAAATAGTTGGTAGGGTATGTCAACTACCTTCTCAATCCCATTGATACACCTACACAACCTTAGGTTGATGCTCCTCTAAATTATAGGTCATAAACAAGGAATCCATTTTCACAATCAACAAATATAATTTGTTGGGGAAGACTTTAGAGGTTTGGGTGTTTGGAGTGTTAATAAGTGGAATGAAATACATTGAGGAGGTGATGAATTTATTCATAAAAATTGATAAATAAGTCATTGACATGAATCAATAGATAAAATCTCACAAGGGAGATAATTCTATGGGTGAATGTAAAATAATATGCTCATGAAATTATTGAAGTTGATATAAATGTAATGGCTAGTGCTATAATATTAGATAAACTATAAGATGAGACTTCTTGTAAATGGTATGAATATATTATCCAAAATATTAAGGTTATGAATTAGGAGATAAAGAGTTAAAATATCATATTAGTACTATATATAAAAATATAATTTGATCTCTTCTAACATGCATGAGATTTATTGTGACCTATTCCAATAAGATGTAATAATTTTTCATGCTATGGATGAATTTATGGTGCAATTCAAGAAAGTTATAAAAGAATATATTTTTAATTAATAATATTTTATTAAAACTTCCATGATATTATTCAACTAGATCCATGTCCCAATCAAATAAATGATTAATCAATTTGATAAACTGAAATGGATTCTAAATGCAATGTTACTATTCTCTCAAAGATGGATTACATGGTGTAAGCATGTAGTATTCCCGAAAGGTTATGATACCACATAAGTAGTAAATAAGTTCATAAAACTCAAGGCCACTTGAGACAAATAAAAATTTATAAGTTTATCAACTACACTAGGTTCTTCAACATTAGCTGCTATATTGACCAAGGCTCCCTAGTGGATTCTATATATTTTATTTTTTATTTTTTTCTAACTTTTATTTTAGGAAATTCATATTTTCCTTTTTATAAAATGGAAAATCATAAAATATAAAATAGGATGAAAAATATGATTCCAATATTCATTTTAAATATGATGGCTCAACCCATTCCATCTTGTTATAAATACAAGAAATGGATATTCTAAAGGGGCTTTCTGATGTCCCTAATTAATGAATCTTGAAGAGGAAGAAGGAAAATTTGTTCTCAATATTTTGTCCTTGAAACAACGAAATAATAAAACTTTGTGTCTTGTTTTCATTAATATGTATGTATTTTTATTATGTTAATGCATAACTAATTATTATAAGCACCAATTTCATTTGATCTCCTACAGTAATTTAATTCATTTTAGTTCTCTTTTGTTATGTGGCTAAATGAAATGTGTTTTCTAATTCACCCATGACTCTTCACCTTCTCTCTCTCTCTAGTTGTTTTGGATTTGAACATAAACAAAACCCTTTTATTTAACTTGTAAATAATATACATACTACTTCTTTAAATAAATGTAATCTCCCCTCATAATAGAGGAGAGAATTTTTGTCTCATATATTATTTTGAAATCTAGATTTGCCATAAATTATCAATTATTTCACCAATAGTTTTTGGCTCATATTGTGGGACACATTATGTATTTTATATGTAACCCATAATATTTTAGATATATCCATTTTTATGACTATACCTATAATTAAAAACCCAACTATCCAACCAAACATTCATTGGATGCAAGTTACACAAGTTGGTATTTATTATGATTTATGAAAGTGTACTTGGGATAATAGGGTAGATAATTCCCACTTTCTAAGAGATAAAATGTTACTAGATGAAAAATAAAAATGTTTTTATTTATATAAAACAATCATTTTCACTCTTTTTTGGAAGAATAGTGATATAAGTAGTCCAAAAATATCCTTGAGATATTTTAGTATCTTGGATAATAAAAGGTACACAAGGTCTATCAAGAAAAAAGGTATTTCTCATCCATTCTTTGATTTACATGAATAGTTTAGTTTTAGACTTTCCCTTGAATAGATAAAAAGGGTATAGCCTCTTAAAAAAATTTATCACTATAGGACATATTTATTCTATGAGTAATAAACTTTTAGAGTTTATTTATTATCATACCATGTGGTGCTCATATAGGTATGTCGGATTTGGGTGATCAAATTCATGAAATTACAAAAGGTTCAAAAATAATTTACCCAGGTTTACAAGTAGACAACACCATAATTAAAACATAATTTTTTCTTCTTTGATTTATTGTAATTTGTATATAACATGAGGATGTATCAATAAAGTTTTGTTATGGAGACATTAACTGAAGGAGCTACCTAATGGTTTGACCATATGCCCACTACTTCCATTTTAGATGAGAAAATAAAGAGGGATAAATTTAAAGAAATGTTTAAACCTATTAAATATGAACATTCACTATTGGAATAATTTTATCAAATAAATAAAGAGTCTCATGAACCTATGAAATATTTTGTAGCATGATTAAATAAGCTACTACATAAAATTCCATCTACTGTAATGCATATAGTACAAAATTATAAATGTTTGTTTTTGAATGCACAAGTACCTAAAATAAGATTCTTTCTATAGATTAATCACCCTAAAATGTTGGTATCTATGCAAACCCAAGACACTAAAATTAAAGATGTCATGATCATGCCCAGAAAAATAAAAAATATTTTTTCAAAAGTAAAGAGCACAATTCAATAAACCCTTTGATTAAAAAATTAGAAAATGATATCTTAGATTTGAATAAGTGAGTTTCACAATCACATAATATTCCATAAAAGTATGTAACTAAGATACTCTTTTTTACATATAATGGTAATGTTCTTCCTATAATACCTCCTCCAAATACTCAACTTGTTATTGAAGCATCTCTCATTCTCATTCACTACACATGTATTTTTCATGCCACTAATGACTACAATGGTTCAAATTAACCATTAATTGTTATAATGTTATAAATTTTAACTATTGAAGAACCACTTGAATAAGGTGTTTTGGTAACATATGATCTTTAAATTTAGGAACCCAATAGAAAATCTAATGTGGGTTATTTGAATATGAACCCAAAGGTGATGATTAGATAAAAGTGTTGATAATATGAATAACAATTCATATGCAATATTCACTAGATATTAAAATGAGAAGATGATTTTTTTTGAGAATAATAAATAATATTATAAGAAAAAGGTGAAAGAGGCCCCTAAAGCTATAGTCATTCCAAAATTTATTCTCAATAGAGGTACTCCTTTGACAAATTTATCAAAATATAAACAACCAAAAATATCTAGTAATTTGAAATCTCCTCATGTTCCTATCAATGAATAACATAAAATTATTTCCTTATACATAATAAATATTATTAATATGAATAAGGTTCAGATTTATCAAACTAAATACCTCAATATTAATGTTAAATAGTTGGATAGACTACTCAACTTCATCAAAGGATCAAATTCCAATACACCTCCTCAAGGAGCACATATCAGGATGGTTGATTCTAAGATGAAAAACAATGTATCCATTTCATGTATAAGAAATAAAAGGTCTAATAATTTATATCTGTATTTATTTAATGGTGGATTTAAGTTGAACAACTACATAATTGATTCAAGAGCTTCAAACATTGTCATGCCAGCTAAATTTGCCCACACCTTGGGATTGACTTACACTAGAACATTCGGTCATTGTTTTAAAATAGGACAAAATAAAGTTAAATTGATTGGATAAATAAAATATGCACATTTTGTTCTCACTATTTTCCCTAAAAATGAATTAAAATGACCATACCAGTAGTAGACAGTTTCCTTAGCTAAGCAATGCTTTTGAGTAGATCTTATGTAGAAACCTTAGAGGAGAAATCAAATTATATTGGACACATGATATGATTCCCATTAAAGGAGTTAATGAGAGATTACTCCTAGAGCTGAAAACCAATCTCTTGGTGTATAAGTCAAACGATCACCAAACAAACATCCTATATGAGGAAATAGGTCTTGACACTTACATGATGATGGATGAAAAATATCTAGAAATTTTCAAGTCGGTATAAGGTGAATTCATTGATATATATAAATTAAATTGTAATGGAATATATTTGGTAATTGGTTTAGGTGTTGGTATATTATTAATTTCTCCATAGAAAGAATTATTTCCATTATCATACAAACTCCAATTTGATTCCATAAATAATATTGCTAAGTATGAAGCACCACTATTAAAATTTATAGTAGCATATTAGGTGGGCACACATAACCTTAAATTATAAGGTAATATATAATTATTAATTAAACATGTGCAAGGCCAACATCAGGTAAAAAATTATAGGCTTAAAATTTTCATAAATAGGTTCTAAGACTGTATCAAAACCTTTCAAGATTTCTCTATTAATGTAGTCCCAAGAGTAGAAAATTCCAAAGATGATGACCTAGTTGTGTTCACTTCCTTGATGATTCCTCCTTAAAAAATTGATAATGATTGATATGTTACTAAAATGGTATATCATCATGGAGTGCTAGATAAATTTGAGCATTGTTAAATATTCAATTATGATGAATAGATAATCAATTTTTTCAAACAAAAATATAATTTTAGGAATCTATACTTTGATGGAAGCTCCACTATCTAAAGAGAGTATTATAATCCATTAAATAAATAGGAATAATTTTTTCAAATACCTAACACAAAGGATGATCAACTTGATGATAAGATCATAATGTTGAAAGTGAATAAGTTTCCTAAAGTTTTGGTTTCATTGGAAGAGATGTTCAACAAGAATTATAAGTACATAAATTTGAAGATTTAGAGAAATTATAGAGGATCTCACAAACATGAGAAAGTAAATATTAGAATAGAAAAAGAGCCTATGTATGTCAATTCTAGAAAATGTTGTCCTTAAAAAGACTGTAGAATGTTCATTACTCTTTTCAAACTATACAAAGACATATTATCTTAGTGGTATGCTAATTTGAAGTCTTTTAGATAAAATGACATGCAACATAACATTATATTAATAACTAAAATAAATACATTAGATAAAAATTGAGACGCCATAATCCATAAATTATCAATACTATTTATGATAGATGTAAGTATTATTTTTCCTATCCAATATTCAATTTTGGTAGCCAACATTGTGCTTATTCAAAGGAAGAATAGAGAATTTAGGATATATGTGGATTTCCATAATATTAACCAATATTAACTCAAGGATAACTACCCCTTTCCTTTTCACGGACCAAATCCTATAGGCCATCATAAATTCAAAAATGATGTCATGTTAGATGTCGTATTAGGGTATATCAATTTGAAATGGCTAGAAAAGATCAATTAAAAAGAACTTTCAACACCCCATGGGAAAATTTTGAATTAAAAAAGTTGAATTTCAACATCATCAATGTAGGTTTAATGTATCAAATATCCATGGATTTTCACTATAGTGATATGATGAATAAGATCATCATAATTTACCTAGAAGATATCACTATCTTCTCAAATAAAAGAATATCATTTTGAACAATTTAAAATCATTTTTGAAAGATGAAATTCTCATTAAATCAATTTTAATCTCAAAAATTCTATATTTTTAGTGATGGAAAGTAAAATTTTAGGCCATGTTATATCTAAAGAAGGTACTAATATAGATTTAAAAATAGTAAAGGCAATAGAATAGATATCCTTATCAATTAGTAAACTTGGCACCCACTAATTATTTTACAAAGTCAATTTTTTTAGAAAGTTAATTCCTAAAATTTATAAGGTCAACAATAATATTATACAGATGATAACTAGGAATATATCCTTAAAATGGAATGATTATGGGAATACAACATTCAATGAGATCAAATAAGTGATTTCTAAAGAACTAATCTTGACTTGCATAAATTTTTAGGACTTCATCACATATTAATACTCTTGTTAATATAATTTATCTACTATTTTGGTAAATAAAAAAGAAGAGGGGATTAAATACCCTATTTCATTCATTAATTTTGGATGAAAATACAATGAAATTAAGTATTCACTAATAGAGAAATATGGATATGTCATGGTCAAAGTTCTAAAGAATTTTAGATTTTATATTCTAAATTTTCAAAAAATTATAATGGTCCCAAATACAACTATAAATTTCAGCCTTACCCAAAAATAAATTTTATAAAAAAGAGGTGGTTGGATTGCTAAAGTATAGGAATATGATTTGGAGATAAAACTCACTATGCTAGTAAGAGGACAAGGCCTATTCCAATTGATTATTGAAGATGTTGATCGTCATAGAGAAGAGAAAGAAGAGTTAACATTGGCGGTATTAATTTAGTGTATTTAATAATGGTATTATGATATCACACACTTCTTCTCATATGGATAATTCTCATCTCATCTATTTCTCAAGTAAACATGAACTCTCAAGTTGAAGGGAATTAGATACGTGATTTGGGACAATAGCTTGTTCAAGAAGTCTCTAAATGGCACCTTCCTAAGGTGTGTAAATAAAAAACTATATAATATGATATTATAGGCATTTCATGATATATATTATAGTGTAAATTTCTCATTTTTAGTCACAATGTTCAAAATTTTATAAACTCACTAATATTGGCCACATTGTTCAAAGATGACCAATAATGGGTTTTTAATGTGAAGATATTCAATACTTCATTGGTCAACCTAAGCTTATGGAATTACCTCTATAATAAATGATGATTGAGGATCCATTTCAAAAATATGGATCATAATACGTTATGACTCTAAATTCTCACTATAATGCTAGATATACCCATGTCTTGAAAACTATTGATTACTTCACAAAGTGGGTGAAATACATTCTAGTGAGATCCACCACTTATGAGGTTGTGTGTAACTTATTAAGGGAGAATATTGTGGCCATATTTAGCATCCCTCATAATATTGTAATGGATAACACTTATAATCTATCCTATATAGTTGAATGGTTTTTGTTATGAGTCATTTCTATACACATCCCTTAGAATACTACCCCCGAGGTATCAAACTATAAAATATAGTAAAAATATATAACTACCATCATCCACAAGTTGGTTGATACAAAATCATAAGAATTGGAATATAAGATATATAACATGTTATAAGATGATTTAATCATGCCAAATAGAGCAATAATAATGTTTCCATTTCATCTACTAAATGGAAGAGATGCTATGATTCCTATTTCTTTGGAATTGCTAACTTTGAATCTAGCACAGTCCATCGAAGATGAATAATTTGAGGATGCTCTAGAGAAGAGAGTCATGTACCTATCAAAGATAGAATAATAATGAGTCACAATAATTTATATAATTGTATCTCATTAGGAAAAGGTCAAGCAATTATTTGATCATATGGCTCAATAACATGATTTTAAATTAGGCGACATGTCCTACTCTGGGATAAAATGAGAGAACCAAGAGGAAGTCACAATAAATTTGACTCCATATAAATGGGACCATAATTTTTTTGACTTATTCTATATTGAAAACACATACTATTTGGCATACATAAATGGTACTCTCCCCTCATTATCATATAATAGGAAATATCTAAAGCTATATAAATAGTAAAAGTAGGTTGTCACCTACCATTTCCCTTTAGTTGTGAGTTTTCCTTTATTTTTGTTTTATTAGTTTCATTACATTTCATCTTAAATTATTTCACAAGGGATAATGCACTAGCCTATGAAACCCTAAGATTATGGAAATCTAGTTTATGCCTTATTATACATTCATAACCCTAGTCTAAGCCATTTATTATTCCTAAAATTATCAATACCAATTTTAGTCATGATTCATAGAAACACCACAATATTCATGCTAGATAATCAAGTAATAATTTGAAAAATTTCTATAAAATCAAAATTTTTCTAAGTATAAATAATCAAAACATGCCAAACACATATTCACATATCACACAACATGAGGACTAGGTGTCCTAACCATTTGGCCATTCAATATGTGTAGATGTGCTTTACACATTTCATGTGCATCTAACTAGGCTTTATTATTCATGCCACTACATGAAACACTAGCCTAGGGCCCACATTAATGTGTTATGACCCATCAAATACTAAGATAAATTCAAGGAGTGGATCTCTCATAGCCAAAATTGATGGCATATAAATAGAAATGATAATGAGGATTCTAGTTCCTAAAGACATTTTTAGCATTACCATTTATAAGGGATATAAGCATTGGGACAAATATATAAATAAATTCTTGATTTATATGAATAATTCATGGCTCAATAATAAGAGAGAAAGAGTTTGAAAATTTTAGAGGAACTTTCACGTAGTGGATTTTCAAGAGGAGCTCTTCGATATGATCACACTCATGAACAAAGTAGTAGGGAATGAATATACTAAAATTCTACATCCATAGATGTTCATGGAAATGAACATCATTTATCATGGTAATCAATTCATTTATTGGGAAGAAATGATCAGTGGCTCATTACATAAGCAAATATTAAATTTTCAAGTAATAACATAATTATTTATAACCTCCTACTTCATGTATTATTTGGATTCTCAAATGGTCTATCTAGAGATCTCGCAACATGGAAGCATTAATCCAAACACCTATTCCTATAATTATTTTCCTCAATTGACTCTAAAAAAAATTAATAAACATTTCATAAGGGTAAAAGATGCATTCACCAAGACGGTGGTGTAAATTCTATATGAAGATTAAGGCAAAACAATTTTAGATGAAGAAACCATCTTGATCAACCAATATAAAAACTACTATCTTAAATATCATAATTTCACCTATATTAAGGTTATTAGTTTTGAAGGATATTCATTGAGGCTTACAAGATTAGAAAACAATGAGATCATATTAATAATACTATGTAGACAATTAGGAGTAATGTATAAACACTATATATATAGACATGTCTTGGGTGACTTATTCCCTATTTCATTAGGGTAATTTATATGAAAAATAACATTTAATTCCCAAGACATTGAAATTTACTCTCTTAATTCACTCTTTGATCATATTGTAATACAATTTTTTTAGATACGAAGAGATGTAAAAATATGCCTTATTATTGGATCAACATATGAACACATGCCTCACTTAGAATAATACTAGGTGAATTATTCTGATGAATATGGGGTATTCTGATGAGATTATCAAATGAATATAGATAAAATCAAAACATTCATTTAATAATGGGTTCTTGATGGCATAATTGATGACACAACTAAACTCATTAACCCTGAATACACAAATAGAGTTGTAGATTTTCCCCTTCCCATCATAAATTGGTCCATAAGAGAATTATAAAACATCAATGGGATAACTAAAATATTATGGTACATAACTAATAAATGTTTTGATATGAATTCTTATGAAATGAATAGATTAGTAAATTATAAAAAGGTAAAAACTTTAGTTACTGTTAAGAAGGCTCCTACACTAACTCCAAATAAAATCATTGCTAAATGATGATGCAAACATTTATCTCTTCATTTTTTTTAATAAGGTGATGATGAAGACCTTGAGTAAATGAAATAATTAGGAAAATTCTATGAAGATATTCATACAATTGGTAGGAATAAGTTAGATAATAAAAGTGTAATACTCTCATGATCCAATTGGTGATCCCTCTCTTCTTATCACCAATACAACATAGTAAGAACCCTCAAAATAAGTTGATGTATCCCTTAATTTATACCCTTTAGTATCTCCAAGTTTTTATTCTCTCCCCAAATCTACTCTTCTAAAGTGGCCCACACCTCCTCCAATTTGAACTCATATGACTCATTTTAGTATTATGTCATAACAATGGATGTAACTAATTATCAACAAAATAAAAATGGTGTTGGAGGTATAAATCCATTAATTTTTCATATTATTTTATATCCTCAATAATAATTTTCTAAATAAATATAAAATTACTTCTAGGTTAGTGTCAAATCCCTTTGGCACTTAATTTGGTGAAATTGTGTAAACCAGTGTGGAGAAGGATGTCTCAAAGATGCACTGAAGTGACTATACTGTCAAGAGAATATCACTAAAGGAGGAAACTAGGGATGGTGACATTAATAATAATATGGAGAATACTAGATAATAATTAAAATACCATAATATGATGAGCTCACTCAAGATCAATTCCAAGACTAGATTAAGTAGTTGGCAGGGTATGTAACTATCTTCTCAATCCCATTGATACACCCATATCACCTTAGATTTATGATCCTTATAAAATAATAAGCATGATAAAGGAATAAATTTCCACAATAAATAAATAAAATTCATATGGAAAGACTTTAGATACTTGTGTGGATGAAGTGTTGATAAGTGGAATGAAATACATTGAGAAGGTGATGAATTTGTTCATAATAATTGATAAATAAGTCATTGACATGAATCAACATATCAAATATCACACTAATAAGCTAAGTATATGGGAGAACATAAAATAATACATTAAATAAATGATTTAATTTTATACATATGTGATGGTCAATGCTAGAATCTTTGATAAACCAGAAGATGATACTTCCTAGAAATGGTATGAATGTATCCTCCAAAATAATAAGGTTCTAAATTTGGTGATAAAAGAGTTAAAGGGTCATATCAATACCGTAAACGAAATTCAAATTTTGATATATTCCAAATTTTATGAGATTAATTGTGACCTATTAGAATAATATTAAATCATTTTGCATGCTGTGGATAAAGATAAGGAGTAATTCAATAAAGTTATAAAAGAACTTTTCAAATAAATTTATTTCATTATAGCTTCCATAACTATAATTAGTAATATCCATGTCTCAATTTAAAAATGAATAATCAAAAGGTTAAATTGGTATATATTAAAAATTAAATTGTATTAGTCTTTGAGATATGCATTACATGGTGTAAGCACACAATAGTCTTTAAAATTCATGATGCCATAGAAGCAGTAAATAAGTTCAAAAAATTCAGGGCTGCTTGAGACAAAAAATAAGTCAAAAGTTCTTTATTTGTACCATATTCTTCAACACTAACCACTACACCAATAAAGGATCCCAATTTTAGTCTACATATTTTATTTTCTAGTCTTTTCTAACTTCTATTTCAAAAAATTCATATTTTCATTTTTGTAAAATTGAAAATTATAAAAGATATAATAGGATAAAAATAGAATGTGATGCAGGGGCATCATTAAGGTCAATGTAAATTTTATACTAATAAGTCAATGGCTGGTTACATAGATCTTAATTAATATTATAAGGTTGTGTTTCAATGTTTTTAATCCCTTTCATTCTCAATCACCTTTTTAGGGGTCATTTTAGTGCATTTTCTAATTTCCTGCCAAAATTATATTTTCAAATTTTGAAATTTGTAAATGGCTAGTGATGGTGTTTTCTCATCATATTAGCTCATATAAGGACATTATTATGTATTTAATGGTTAAAATATGTCCTAAGAGGTTTTTTAATATGTATAAATTATTTATTCATTATAATATATGTGTGTACCCATTCAATGTAGAAGTAACCTATGTGAAAGGCTAAAATAAGCATGTTTTACGATAAGTCTTAGGAAGTTGAGATATTATTTTGGATGGAACTAGAAGAAACTAAGTCAATTGAATTTATAATTATTTAATCATGAAAATAAATAACTAATAAAGGAAACAAATAAAGGATAAAGTAAAAATATATAAAAAGGATGGTAGAGAGTCCATGGTATTCTAGTGATGGAACATAATTTGTAGGGATATGTATGATAATTCTCAAAGAATTTATGAATAAGAGAATGTATGTTATGATATTTTATTAAATTTTATATATTATGAATGTGTGATTACATTTTATTAATTTTTATATAAAAAATTCTATGCTTATATGAGGATTCTTAATCTATAGAGTTTTTAAAAACATCATCTTATGTGACATAGTCTGAGTAGTAGGAATGTTTTCACATATTTTTATGATTAATAGGTCTAGAATACATTTGTTAGAATAGGAGGAGAGAGAAGAGATATAAATATATATTAATTTAACCTTTTATGATGGATATTAATTGATATATCATTAAATTTGTGCTCTCAGGTCTACATATATAGTGCAAATTGTAATAGTCAAGGGAAAATATAAGTTGACTATCTTTAAATTTGTTATTAAGGTCTTAAAATTATTTTTTAATGTGAATAAGAGTGTATTATTTCTCATGGAATAAAAATAATCCATGAAAACTCCTAGGTGTTTAATTATCTATTTTTAAGTCATCTTGGGTCAAGTTTAGACAGTGTAACCCTAGGTTAGGGGTTGATGCTCAAAATCCATTATATCTTGATGTTTAACCATATAATTTATTTAAAATTATGTATAATGGTGAAAATTATTATTTTTTTAATATTTAAATGTGGTTACAAGGATTGAATATCCTTTTAATAATATTTAATGGGGGATGTGTTTTATGTAGTCATTTATGTCCTATGAAAATAGGGTCTAAAGATAGTTTTCTCAACTTTTCTTGAATGTTAAACATATATAAGAATATAAAAATTAGTTTTATTAGGTTTTAATTGATATTTTAATTAATTTTATGATCAATTATTCTAAATATTGATTCATGATTGCATAAAAGGTACAATATCATGCCTAAAAATGATTGTGTAGATGACTAGATATTGTCTACTTATTTGAAGACTAATAAGAACCATGGATGAAAGTGGTGTTTTGAGATATTGAAAATTGATAAAAATTAAAGAAAATTATTTCAAATATTATACTTCTCATATATATAAAATACTACTATAATAAGGTTGTTGAGAATAAAACCTAAATGGTGTTTCCTGGAAGAGTCAAGTATATGAGTGTGTATTATTTGATAATAAGATTAAAGTGGTAGAAAGGGATAAGATTAGTATTTCTTAGAATTATAATAACTCAATAAGCCTAATATACTATATAAATTTATATAAACCTATAAGTATGTTGTGAACCTATTAGATAACCCTTGTTGAGAAGACCTAAAAGACCTAGAAAACCTAGTTGGGTAGACCCAGAAGAGGCCTACTTACATTAGAATTCCAAGAATCATTTTGAATATGAAGGGTAAACCCATTATATATTGTTATAAATATAATAAATGGTTATTTTAAAGTGTATTTTTTATTTCCTTAATTGTGAATCTTGAATGGGAAGAAGAAGGAAACTTTGTGCTCACTATTTTGTCCATGAACTAAGGAATACTAGAACTTTGTGTCTTTTTTTCTTCATGGGTATGTACTTGTATTATGTTAATTCATAAATCATTGTTAAAATCACTTATTTAATTTTATATCCTTAATTAATTTACTTCTTTTTAGTTCTATTTTGTTAGATGGTTGAATAAAATATATATTTTTATGTTCACCCATGACTCTTCACCTTCCCTCTCTCTCCAGTTTTAGTTTCTATTGAATGTAAACAAAACCCCATAATTCAACTTGTAAACATTGTATATACTATAGATTATTTTTTATTTATTTAAATAAAGATAACCTATCATAATATAGGATAGAATTTTTGTCTCCTCTACTATTGTGAAATACAAATTTTCCACAAAGTACCAAATATTTCATGAACACTACTACATTTATCATATGCCAATTTTAAAATCATTTCACTTGGTTTCACTATTTTCCATTCAAATACATGCTTGAATTGTATATATTAATATTTAAATGACATTTAAATTTTTTATCCTATTAGTTTTGTAAAACTAAATTAAGTTAAAACATATTGGTGAACCCTTACACATATCAAACCATCCTTTTGAGATCTTAGACTTTTTTCCCATGGTTTCAAATTTCATTTCTAATTTCCATACACAAAATTTGTTTTTATTTTTTTGTTCTAATATTTAATATATGATTTATAATTTACATACACAAAACTATGTTCATGTTTGGTCATAAATATTCATTTGGATTTTCATCCTTAGGGATTCATATTTCATCCTTAGGGTTTTATGATTAGAACTAATTTTTTATTATTCCATAAAAATAAACTTAAGTTATGGCCATAATGAATTAACATTTTTGGTTAATAAAAAACATGAAGTATATCCTTTCATATTATTATACATTGATAGTGTATCTTATTTTGATTAATTATGTAATAAAATGGGTCAAAGGGATCAAATATAGGAACATTGATAAGGATAAAATTACCACTAAACAATCCCAATACTTCTAATATTATTATTTAAACATACAATATGCTATGTATTCCATTACCATCATATTCCAAAAGGAATGCATAACTATTTTTAATCATCCTCCTCTAGACCTAAAGGTTATACTAGCTACCACCTTGTTCGTATCATTTATCCATGGTTTATTTTGAATTCTATAGTCCATGTTTTCAACAATATATGTGGTAGGGTACCCCATCATGCATGGTAGTATGAATGTAGTCAATATGTTCCTCATCAACTCCTTACATATCCCATAAATAAATATAATCAACAAAAAACAAGACATTATCAATCAAATAATGAACACCCATGGTAAAAATTTTATCTTGAAGTTACTCAAGTGATCAATAGTTTAAAAATACATCATATATAAGTCATTGCAAGATAAAACTATCCCTAGTGATATACAACTTTCATCACTTTCATCTATTATTAATACATTGAAGGATAACAAAAAATTAATCACCTTCACAAATAATAATTACATGCACAACACATAATAGAGAAAATTATGCCATTATTTATTCAAGTTCAAGTGAAAAATACTTGGTTGAACTTATGTTGGTAGATAAAATTTTTGGTTTGAAAATTTATAACACTACCTTTTTAAAATTACTTAGGATCAATGTGGCTTTCATTTAAATTTAAAATAACATCATAAGAGGATTTAATAAAATTTATGTTAGATCATCGGAACTATATCATTGGATTTGAAGCTAGGTCCCAACATATTTCCTAGTAATTTACATGTTATGCCTAATCATTTATATTAGAACTTGATTTTTGGGTGACCATGGATACATTTTATGGAATAAGTACCACTAAATATATATATATATATATATATATATATATATATATATATATTAAGGTTTTTATTATTCAAAATGAGTAGATAATGACCCATTCATATATTACAATATGACCTAATGTATGACAAAAGACCATTCATAATCATAGTTGGATGATCATACTATTATTTCTCCATCGTAACCTATTCTAGTAGTTTAGATGCATATATTTGAAGTGTGAAAATAAATTACATAATATCACAAGGAACTAATCATAACATATAAAATAAATGTTATTTTATATGTTATGATTAGTTCCTATTGATATTATGTAATTTATTTTCACACTTCAAATATATGCATCTAAACTACTAGAATAGGTTACGATGGAGAAATAATAGTATGACCATCCAACTATGATTATGAATGGTCTTCTCTCATACATTAGGTCATATTGTAATATATGAATGGGTCATTATCTACTCATTTTGAATAATAACAACCTTAATTCATATATATATATATATATATATATATATATATATATATATATATATATATATGAATTAAGGTTGTTATTATTCAAAATGAGTAGATAATGACCCATTCATATATTACAATATGACCTAATGTATGAGAGAAGACCATTCATAATCATAGTTGGATGGTCATACTATTATTTATCCATCGTAACCTATTCTAGTAGTTTAGATGCATATATTTGAAGTGTGAAAATAAATTACATAATATCATAAGGAACTAATCATAATATATAAAATAACATTATAATATGAGCCACAACTTAATATGATGCTTCTATAACTTATTCATGATCTCCCTTTAAATTAAATATATAATACTAAGATAGAATAGACATAGATTTTATGATAACGATGATTAATATACCAATGTGGTAGATATTAAATTTGATCAAATACTAAAATTAAACTTCAATCCTTATTATGAATACTTATTACACACTTTTTTCACTCCTATTAGAGTTTTAGAATATTGAGATGACTCATATACATAAAAAGTACAAATAAAAATTTACTATTCAAGAAAAATATTTTGGTGGAAAAATAAAGGAATAGTAAGATCATAGTAAATCTTATAAGTCAATATGTCACTTTTTCACATATAGGAAGAGTGATCATTAATCAACATGACATTGATGTTTACCATAAAAAACCTAATCTGCAAGGGCAGAAAAACATAATCATAAAAAATTAGGAAGAAGATGAAACATAATTACATAATCTCAAGAAAAAAATAAGTTATTTCAACTTAAATCATTATGAGTATGACAAATTCACATATTAATAAGCACAAATTTCAAATATGTAAAAAAATATTAAAAATATAAAATAATTCAAAATATTTGAAAAGAACATTTTCATATACATGACATGATTATTAGATAGATATGTTGGAGGTAAAATCACTAAGTGGGAGGGTGAATCAGTGATGCAAGATAATATAATTCCAATTTCAAACCCTTATCCATTGAACATATAAAATCATGAAGCATACAAACTAACCATTACTATCAACAAAGAAGATAAAGCAAGATCAATCACCTAACACATAACATATGTGAGAATACCTCTTGGGGGAGTAAAACCAATATAAATTAAAACCAAAATAATATAATATAAAAAAATAACCACATTTAGTGAGACACCCATCTCACGAAGACTTAGAACCCCTATCTGGCTGAGCACCTACACAACTAGACTTCTGTAAGTTTCACCTTGCAAGGAGGAACCAACCCCCTAGGCAACCAAGAACCCACTCAGATACCTTGAAAAATTATATCACCTTGAATGCCTATTCTACTCTTAAAATAATTATGACATCTTTTGTTTTCACTCTTTCCCCTTTTCACTCATTTAATTAGCCTCTAGGGCTTACTCACTCATTCTACCTCTTATAGGATCATTACATCCAATGGCCTATGTTTCCTCCTACACAAAATTAATTAGACAATAATGAATTATCCTACTCACCCTATTATGGTGCTAAATAACCTATACCTTCTATTTTAAAGTTTCTCTCCATTGTTTGGCTCCTCACTTACATAACTATCAAGAATAGGCTAACTAGGCCTTGTACTTATACCACACTTTTGGTCTATCCCATATTGGTTGGAAAATATTATTAACCCAATTGAATCACACTAAAACTATGTTCATAAAAATTTAAAATGTGGAAAACCACACACTTCATAGGTTGGTCATTACCTCATTAGCCCCAAACATCCATTAGGCCTTAATGAGACCTAAATCAAATAGGTTTATCCATGCACATGTTATAACTTGGACATCTTGGTCCATATTTAGAATTTACCAATTGATGAAACATATAAATATTGGCTCTGATATACCCTTTATCAATTTCACGTAGGTCCATTCCACCTAGAACACCAACTCATCTCTTAAACCAAGACATTCTAGCCTACTCATCAATAGGCCTAGAAACATATAAAAGTTTGTCATATATAAATGAGGTATTTAATTTATTTTTATCATAAAAACATGAAAAATCATATTTAAACAACCTAAAATGCCTATGAAATACCTCCATGTTCTTTAGACACTCTAGCATAGTCCAATAAACCTCAAACTACCTTTCTTGAGATGACAATTCAAATTATTCACATACATTTAAAATATAGTCAAACTATTTTGACTCTCCATATCTAATCAGAGACATACCATGACATCCAATAACTTCTCATGAATCTCTAGGAATTATATAACAAATTGAAAATAATTATATGTTCCAATTTTTCTCAAACATTAGCCTTGTACACAAGAACACCATGGACAAACAAATAGTCAACTTCTAAGAATTTTTAATATTAAATATGGATTGATAAAACCTATAAAATCCATTAATATGGTCCTCATAAATTATAAAACACTTTAAAATTGATAATTCACCTTGAAACATCGAAACACCATAAATACAAACATAACCATCTTTATCTAGTCACTTGCAGAAGATGGTCAAACCCACTATCAACTTTAGAGATCAATAAATATAATTTTAAAAATATTCAAACTATTAAAAAAATTTATTGATGTCCCCTTTAGTTATTTACAACTTTTATTTTTATACCACCTTCAAATTCATCTCCCATCAAAAGATATAAACAAAATAATGAGCACTAGTTTTCCTTTGTAAATTTGAAAATTCAAATTTCAAATATCATTTTTAATGCAAAAGCTTTAGACACGTGTCTTCATATTTTTCCCCTTAAAAATTTTATAAAATTCACTCCCTCAATCTCCTCAAGATTCTCCTAGCCCTAAATTTTAATCCTGGTCATTGATCTTCGATCTGGGCTTCTAAAATTGTGACACTCAGCAACCCTATGTACCTTTTGTGTACCCTACTATCAGTCTTCATCAGTTAACACTCTTATGCCACTTTTAATCCCCATGTGAAATTTGAGATTATTTACTTTATTTACACCATTTATATCCATATACATGGTTGAATTCATGCCATCGATCTTTGATATATACGATCAAACATGCATCATTGGTCCACTAAACATAAGATAAAATGTGGGTCATTGATTTACTACCAATTCACCATGATTATGAAACATAGCACCAATTAATTAAATATTATAATCATTTAACCTATTAAATTTTTTCTCATCATTAGATCTCAATCTTCATGGTTGAATGCTCATTGTTAGATCTCTATCTATATGATTGAACACTCACCATTAGATCTCCATCTGCACGATTGAATGCTCACCATTATATATTTCATCTGATCAAGAAAGGTTTCAAAAATTATTATCCTTACATTCACCATTGATCATTGATCTGATCAATTAAGATTGTGACACTTGGTAGTGTTCTATAATGGACACTTGATATTGCAAATTTGGCTAAGTATGGAAACTAGTGAAATCTTTTTGGGAAACCAACTTTGCACTACCATCTCATTACATAAAAATTAGAACATAATATATTGACACAAAACTAATTAGACATATGTGACCAACTCCTTCAGACAATATGACATGTGATAATTTTTATGTCACCAATCTACTCATTTGGCCCAATTTTCCAAAAAAGACTAGGAGAATGTAGACATTCAGATGACTATTTTTATGAATTCATTTCACTTCCAAAATCACTTAAAACACTCATAACACCCCATAGGTTCTATGAAACATTAACATACCACAAATAACAACCATCAACTACCTCACTAAGTCAAACACTAAATAACCATGCAAGAACACTGAAGCACATTGAAGCACACTTTGTCATTTTCATTCTAACACACATAAAACTTCATCAACACCATTAGACACATTGGATACATCATTTAAAATAATCCAAAAATATCCCCCTTTGTCATTGATGTCAACACCAATCACAAAGCTTATGCTTAAAATCTTTCTCTCTTCAAGCAATTTTCCTCCTTTGACATAATGACAAAGTGGGCACCAACTGATCTTGAGGACCTAAAAATATTTCAAGACCAACAATAGGAAATTACCACCTTAGAGAGATGATAAATATTTCCCTTAACACTATGCATACCACTTATTACCTTGATCTTCTCAAAAATGCTTCAAACACAACACTCTTCCTAACCATACACAACTATATGAAGATAAAACACACAAGAACACTATAAATTACTTCAACTCACATTGAAAAAACTAAGATCGACTCCCCCTAAGTTATTCGAGTTTAGGAACCCTTTTAGTTCCTTTAGACCACTACAAAGCATGATGAACCAATACACTTTTCTTCATACCTTCTCTCTCAATCCATCTCCATGATCACCATTAGATAAACAAGCCAATCTTCTAGTAGGTAAGATACACATGAAACCACCCAAAATACACTTATACAAATCCTCCTCATAGTCCATATCAACCTTGTCTTTATTCTTCAACATTTGACATACTAGACCAAACATCCAAAATTGAAAAAAACCTACCTTTAGGACCAAAGTCCTTGAATGCACCTTTAGTACACATTTCACCACAACCATTAAAGTAAGCTCATGAACTCGTTTCTTCCCCTTAACCAAAAACATTTTCACATGATATTCTTTAATAGAATTTAATGAATAAATTTGCATACTTGCAATCAAGATCTTGAGATGAACAACTCAAAACCATCAAAATACTATTAATACATTTATGGATTATACACCATGGCAACAAGACTTATTTTGACTATATGATGTCATCAAGACATTACTAGAGAACTCAACACAATGAATCAACTCATGAAACAACATTCTTCAACCTTATTAAATACACACTTAGAACCCTAATATGAAAACTTAGAATTATATCATCTTGAGATATTTGAACCTTATTATAACATCTACAAAATGAAAACACACCTCTCAATGACTCCTTTTTCATTATTGGTTGTACTTGGTTGACTAGGTTGACCTAGTACAGTTTATGGGTATTCTTTAGTTTATTAGCTTGTTAGCCCTTTGGTTGACCTAGCTTAGACCTAGAAAATTATACCTAAAAACACATTCGATAGACTGGGTTGAACATATATAGCTAAAATTCCCATAAGGATTTAGGGAAAGATTCACCTATAAATACAAGATCATTTTAGTCAGTATTCATATGTGTAATCAAGAGTTATTATTTTCTCATACTTCTTCACAATCTTCTCTTCCACCATTCTACTTGAGACATAGCTTAGGTTTCTTACTAGGACAATCTAGTCTTGTGGATGGGTCTTAGATGTTTTGGATTTTATTAGTAATCCTTACAGAGGTGTAGGTATGCTCTATCTTCTCTGAACTAGGATTAATTTATAGATGTGATGCATTTTCAATTACATACATTTTGGTGAACCTGACACGAATCCTATCCCATCACTAGTTGGATTATCTTCATGTTTCCATTTTTGATTATGTTATTGTTAGTATTAACTTCTCTTTGGATTCACCTTCATATTACATTATGATGAACCTAACATGAAACTAACCCTTGAAAGATTTATTTCACTTATTTCATTCTTTCTATCATCATTTTTATCATATATTTTTGAGATAATGGATCAACTTTGTCAACCTAACTATCTATATATATGTACATGTTTCTAAGAATAGGAAACTAGATCAACCCAATTGACTCAGTATAGGTTTCTATCCTTTAAGACACCTAGTTTAGCCTAATATATTAATCCAGTTGACCCCTTATAGTTTTAGCACTTTTTTATTAGGTTCCTATACAGCTTCATCGATTCTATCGACCTAATTTGTAGGTTTTTAAAGCATACTTGAAGGTTCTTCATTAGTAGTCTTACTTCATTGCATATCTAATCCAACAAGGTTCCTTTTTAATTCTATATTTATTTCTTCTATCTTTCCTTTCATATTGTGTAGTCTTTAAAAATACCCTTACACAATCAACTAGATCGACACTGCCAACCTAGTTCTATGTTCTATGTGTTGTCTCAAATAACTAGATCAATCTTGTTGACCTAGTTCATTTTCAGACTTTTATTTTGTAGTACAAGTTTGAACTTGTTGACCCTATTCTATATTTTATGCATATAGTACCAACACTATACCTTGTTTAAAATTGGAATTAATCTCTATATGTTAGTCATTAGCTCACACATTTGCTTTCTTAGTGATTTCATTCTTAGAATAACTCACATTGTTTAAAGGATTTTATTTATTCACTTAGTTTAACTATTTTTATTTTATACACACATGACCAAATCAAAAAAACATAAATAACCATTTTAAAATTTTATCTACCCTAAGCTAACCTGCTTAGGTTTAATCACCAAGGGGGAAGCTAACTTGATGCTATGGTCAATTTTAAAGCATGTTTAATGGTATATTCTATCTAAGCACATGAAACCCTTATTTTTTTAGTGTGTTAAGTGAGGGGGTAGGCCACAATACTAACCCTGTATTATTTCCACTACAGTCCCTTTGAGCCCAAAGTACTAGAAAAAATCGTTATATTTCTATATAGTACCTTGATTATAGCCAACTTCCAATAACATTTAAAATCATATCTTAATAATATAATTAACCATTAGGTTGACCAATTAGGTATCTCTTTACTTTTCAAGTTGATTACTTTCTCTTTTCTCAATTGTGTGTGTAAAAAATTACATTATCAAACATTAGTGCAAGGTTTTGTTTTGTGTAGCTTAATTGGATTGGCTAGCATTGATCTAATTGACTGTGTGTTTCCTTTCAACTCTTAATTTCATAGAATATTTGAAAAAATTATCTTACTTTAGCTCATAACTTGTTATCATCTTTCTCTATCTCCCTATCTACTGTATTATATCGACCTAATTGACCCTATATCTTTTTCAACACATATTTACTATACTAGATTGACCTAATCAACCCTATATAGTCTACTAGTCCCTTTCCATTTTTTTCCTACCTCTATTCACTATACTAGATCAACCTAATCAAATTTATATAGTTTTCAAGCCCTATTTTTTGTACTCGATCAACCCAATTGACCTTGAACTATCTTCTACTTTCTTTGTTTATCAATTTAATTCATTATCCTTCTAATTTTTCATTATGTTCATATATTTTCAATCATAATAAAATATCATATCATAATCTTCTTATATATCTTGAATCCATTTAGGTATTATATGGGATGTTCATTTCTTCCTCTCTTTTCCTCCGAGGAGCACCATCACTCTTAAGGCACCTCTTCTCCTCCTTCAGCTATGAATGACAATATGGTGTAAATAACACCTCAAGATGAACTTTATAGATCTAATCCTATCTATACCTACCAATAATCTTTATAAAATCATAAAACTATTGTGGGAGTGATTAATACAATTGTACTTAACAATCCTCCACCTAATACCAATATGGGTAGTGCTCTTATAAACACACAACCCACCTCTTAATACAACCCAAATTTTACCCAAAATCATTTAAAAAATGAAAATTATTAAAATTATAATGCCAACCAAATAATCCAACTTCAAAAACATCTAATCAATGTGGATAATCAACCTCTAACTATTAATCCTCAAACTAATCCTAATTATAATCCTCCACCTCTTAGGGATTCCTTAGGTAATGTTATTACTCAACCCATAATGAATAACAAGATGTTTCAAACCATTAAAAATGATCCTTTATCCCCCTTTATTGTGTCCATTGATATTGGTAACATATCTCCAACTATCAAATATGATGGGACTAAGGACCATGCCTCATTTCTTGAAGCCTTTGGAAATCTTTACAAAGAGTGGAACTAAACTAATACATTTTCCACTACTAAACTCTTAGTCAAAATTTTATCAGTGATGTATTAGAATGGTATAATCAACCAACCCAAAATTATATTTGGAAACTTTAATATTTGGTTAATCATTTGGTTAAAGATTTTCAACACAATGATCTTCATGAAAATTGTCTTATCCACATTATCAATTCCAAGCAATCTCCCACTGAATCATCTCATGAATTTATCAAAAGATGGAAATATTTGGCTCATAAATAGGACCATAACATGATGTATGATAATTTATTTAAACTCTTTATCATGGCTTTAACTCCCACTCTCTAATATAAGGTCTGAACCTTTTATCCTCAAACACTTAATTAAGCTCTTGATCAAGCTGAGCATCAAGACTTTCTTATGAATCAATTCAAATCTAATCCTAAACTCCTTAAAGGATATTTACAAAAATATAATTCTATCACTATTAATTCTCCACAAACCAAATAAGTATTTACCAAAATTGATATTCCATCACCTTCTCATACACCTCTTTCAGTTTAGCAAATGAAACAATTTTTACCACCCTTGAAACCTTTCATCTATCCTAATGCTCCTCCTAAGTTGTATGACCCTAATCTATTTTATTGGTTCCCTGCTGACATTGGGATCTCTCATGAATATTTTAAATTTCTTGATAAATTTTTTATCTCCTATATGCTTGGTGATTCATTCAATCATGAAGTTATGATCAATCTTCATCATCAAGAATACATTGTTGCTTCCCAAAAATGACAAAATTTCAAAACTTATACCTCCAATAACCAAAAAAATTATTATAATAATTAAAAAAATGTCAAGGATGTTTGTGCCATTAATGTCAATTATGATCAATATTATATCAACTCTCAATATTTCAACATTGCTAAGGTCAATTATCATCATAAATGATCTCACATAGATCATGTTACCAAGCCTAAAAATCCATATTTAAAATAACAACATCTTAAATATACTACCAACTCTAACATTTATTTGGCATCACCTAAGGAATAATTTACTCTTTAAGATCCTCCAACCACATCTATACCTTTCAATAATACTTTACCTTCTAAAAATCATGTTGGTTCTTCTAAATCTCATTGGAATTTTCTTGAAGAACTTAACTCTATGCCTTGTAAGATTCCTCTTATGGAATTGGTTTGGAATTCATCCTATCATCATAAATTCCTTATACAACAACTTCAAGAAATTTAAAATCCATCCTCTTTATATGAAGAACCACATTATATTGAGTCTTAACCTACTAATGTCAACACCATTGAAACCTTGTGTCCTTATTCTAAGCATTCTATTAAGTTTATTGAAGAGGACATGATTAATGATGAAATAATTTTTCATGCCAATGATCTATCACTCTTTATAAAAGTATCCATTAATACCACTCTTATTTAAATGTTCTAGTTGATGAGGGCTTTGGTATTAATGTGACATCCTTGTGGCTTATACAACAAATTGGTTATAACAAGGATCATATTAATTGAAATCATCCTACTTGTTATGGTTTTGATAATACTAATCAAAATCCACTTGGTTTTATTTGGATTACATTAACCATAGGACCTAAGACCATTCAAACCAAGAATATAGTACTTGATCTTCTTTGATATTTAAATATCCTTCTTTGTTATCCATAGACCCATCTAATGTGAACCATTGTTTTTATGGTAGTTAATGTATTAAATTCTTATATAATGGAAAATGGTACAAGCATGAAGTTTATCCCAATCCATGGAGTATCTAGCTTCCTAATCATAAACCTCAATATCGTATTCCTACAAATCCTAAGATTATCAATGCTCCTTTACCCAAGTTCATTAACATGAGTCATGATCTACAAGTTACTCTTGTAGATTTTGATGATGATGAGCCTAATGAATTGTAACACATAGTCAACTAATACCAAGTTACCTGCATATATTTTGCAATGGCTTCTTCCTTCTCTATATCATTAAATTCTTAGAACACCAAACTTATCCTCCTAATTTAAACTCTCGTGAAAAGACACGCATTCATAAGAAAGCTTTTAAGTATGTATTTAGACACAACATCCTTTACTATCACAATGGTAAAGGTAGATTGCTCTATTGTGTTATGTAAGACGAGGTCCCTCCTCTTCCTAAACAAGAACATGGGGGCATTTGTAGTGTTCATTATAGGGGGCATGCTATAACACACAAATTCCTACGTATGGGTTACTTTTGGCCCACTCTTGAAAATGATGCAATTGAATATGATAAAAAGTGCACTTCTTGTCAGCTTCATAATGATCTTATCCATTCACCTCTTACTAAACTTCAAACTATTGATTCTTAATTACCATTTTACACATGGAGTTTTTATATCATTGGTAAAATTTCTTGCTCCTAAGATGGTCATGTTTTTATCATCACCAATACCAAATATTTTACCAAGTGGGTAGAATCCATGCCCCTTGTTAATGTCACTAGTCCTACCATTTCCAAATTTATTCCTAACTAAATTATTTACTTCTTTGGCATTCCTCATACCATAATTTTTTATAATGGTTGTAATTTTAAAAACAAACATGTTAAATAACTTTGCAACAAATTCAAGATCAATCACAAGCTTTCCATGCCTTATCATTTGTAATGCAATGGTCAAGCTAAGACCACTTCTAAAATTCTAAAAAAAAATATCTAAAATAAAATTCATGAAACTTACATTGATTTTCATATTCATATTTACCATGCACTTTGGACCTATTAAACTAGCATATGCACTCCCACTAGGACAACTCTATTTTCTCTAGTATATGGTTTTGATTCAGTTCTTCTTTTAGAATTTGAGCTTCCCTCTCTTCATATATCTATTCATGGTGTTATTATTGATGAATAATTACATGGATATCACATTCATATCCTTAATATTCTTGATGAATGTTTTATTTCTACTTTGTACCATAACTACTAATACAAGGCTTGCATTACCCAATAGTATAATGAACATGTTAAAATATGCACTTTTAATGTTGGTGATTTTGTCCTTAAATTAGATTACACCTATGAAAAATAAGGTACATTTTCTCAAAAATGATGGGGCCCATGTTTAGTTAAAGACATTATTTGTCCAAAAACTTACCATCTTCAAACTAATGAAGATATTATTTTCAAAGAGAGCACCAATGCTCAATTCCTTAAACAGTATTTTGCCTAAACATTTACTTCTTTTCATGTTTACTATCTATATCTATTTAATAGTTTTTATAGGTTACTTAAGGATGGATCTCTCCCTTTATAGTAGTTTCCTTACATTTACAAACCTTTAGTCCTCCCTTTTTTTCTTTCAGTTTTTTTATATACCATAGTCTTCTTTATCTTCTTGCATCTTCTCTTGTTTTTTGTACCCCTTGGGTTTTTATTTTGTGAGTTTATTTTTAAGATCGTAGATAAGACACGACATTCCTCATAAAACCACCATATTTTATCTTTTTCTCTTTCATTTTTTCTTCTTGCGAATTTATTTTTGCCATCCTTTAGGTTTTTATTTTGTGAATTACTTTGTAAGACCACATATAGGACCTGACGTACTCATAAATATTACTATATCTTTTCTTACCTCATTTTACCTTTTCTCTTGCTTGTCGACACCCTCATGTGTCTCTCTTTTTTGAGTTTCTTTATAAGACCACAGATAGGACCCAAACATCCTCATAAAATTACCATCTTTTCATGTTCTTTATCCTTGTTCTCAAACTTTAGCTTTTGCTTCTTATTCTAGATAAAATCTACACAACAATCTATGTTTACATGTTTTCCTTTATTTCCCTCATTCTTATGATAAGGAATCACACTTTACTATCATTATTTCCATCTTTTCCCTTTGTTACATTTTTTTTGATTTCCCCTTCCTTTCATCTCTATATTGGATAAAATAAGGTCAAAGTCAAGATATCATTTTTATTTCACCTAGATTTATGAGACTCTTAGACCTCATGCTCTTTGATGTTTTTCTCTCTTAGAAACCTTGTCCCAAGTATTCAAAAGAAAGTCATATTTAGAACCCATGTTTGGTTTTCCAAATCTTAATGGAGGAGGAATCTTAAAAAAACCATCAAGAACATTAAAATCCAAATCATTTAAAAACAAAAGGCAATGATATCTAAAAGGCAACATACAAATCTCAAAATTCAAATTCACACTAAAAGACATGATTCAAAGCACATCTCCTTCTATTCAAAGCTGAAACTCCATAGTTGGCCTCACAATAGAGCTGAGGTCTTTTTGGGTGTGGTAGGATAGTAGATTAGAAGAAGAGAATAAAACAAAATTTTGGTACTACCTACTTTCTCATGCACGTACCCAATCTTTACAATAGATCGATGGCTCTATAAGGTGTCCTCAAGAATGGGGAACACAACATGGTGATGTAGGTCCATTTTAATTTTCATGCATATATCCCTCATGGGATGATCTATATAATCCATTTGTTAACCCAAGAATTGTATATCTTAGAGAATTTATTCATAGTCCTTAAGGTCTAATGTCCTCTTGTTTTGAAAAACCTAATTTAAGTGTCTTGAATTTGATAAAGAGTTCCTTTACCTTGGTTTTTCCTTAATTCTCCACTCCACCTATTTCATTTCCCCCCTTGATAGACAAATTGTGATTTCAAATCTATTTTCCCTTCTTATTTAATTCCTTATTCTTCATCTCTTTAAAAGCATGCTAGCACTACTTTGTTTCAGTTTTATCTATCCTTAGAGTGATTTTTTTTTTGTTGAGAAACTATGGATTATTTATTTCTTTACACCATGATATTACATTTAATACAATTACTTTACTTTACTTTTACCATTTATCATGATTATATTATCCTATTGTTATAGAAACCTGAGTTCATACCCTTTTTCATTGATGAGTGAGGTTGGCTTGTTACTTATCACTCAACAATGTTATTTTCCCTTTTATGTATCCATTTTCCATTTCTTATTGAGGTTGGCTTGTTACTTCTCACTCGACAATGTTTTTTTTTCCCTTTTATGCATCCATTTCCTAATCTTGAGTGAGATGTGGATTGTTACTGCTCAGTCATCAATGTTGTTTTACCATTTTATTTCTCTTTTTTCCATTCATTTGTTTTTGTTTTACCATCCTATTTGACATGTTTCCTTGGTTTGGCTTGGTGAGTTTTCCTTTCTTACTTAAGGATATCTTTTTTAAGTTTTTCAGTCTTTAGTAGCCTTGGATTTTTGGTTACCCAATTTACTCATATTGTTTGACTTTGTCATTTGGTCTAACTTAGTGCATGCCACTCCAACTTTCCAAATTTCCCAAGTACATCCTATCCTAACAACACTATATATCTTATATTTTCTTAAATTTGTTTATTTTTAATCTTTATTATTGTATTCTTGGGTTTGTAAAAAGTATTCTCTATACCCTACATAATAAAAACTAACAACACAATATACAACCATTCTATAATAAATGTAAGTCAAGGTACACATCACATTTACTTTTTAGAATAGTTTCCTTTTTAGTCATTTATTTTTACTTATTTTTCTATAAAATATTACATCTATTTTTTATCATTACCATTATGTGTTACTATTTTGTTTCTCAAAGCACCATCCCCTATTACACCTTAGTGACACATGATGAACTTCAAGTGGGGCATATGTATAAACATAATATTTTTAACTTTCATTTACTAATGATGTTATACATCTTATATGAACCCATCGAGACTCAATCTCTTTGAGTGCATGCCCTAAGGGGTGCACCAAGAAATGGGTGGGTAGACCTTCAGTGCTTCACAAGATTGTTTTCCCTTTTTCCCACATTATTACCAATCCAACTAGATCCCAAAACCATTCCTTAAGATATTTATCCTCCCTTTAGTATTCCTCCAATCTTTTCCTCCTTTCATTACTTCTTGTCTTAAACTACTTTTTGACTATCAATTGTACTAAATCGACTAGGTTGACCTAGTATAGTTTAGGGATATTATTTACTTTCTTAGCTTGTTATCCCTTTGGCTGACCTATATTAGACCGAGTAAATTGTCCCCAAAAACACACTGGGTCAACTACATCAAACCTATATAGTTGACATTCCCAAAAGGATTTAGGGTAAGATCTACCTATAAATACAAGATCATTTTGGTCATTATTCATATCTATAATCAAGAGTTATTATTATCTCACTCTTCTTCATAATCTTCTTTTCCACCATTCTACTTGAGGAGACTTAACTTAGGTTTCTTATTTTGAGAATATATTATTGTGGATAAGTCTTAGCTTCTTTGTATTTTCTTAGTGATCCTTATAAGCCACAATAAAATCTTGTAAATCCCCTTTGTCCAAGGGAAATATTGGATCTTAATAGGTTGACATTCAGGTAAGTATATTCTAACTTTGTTCTCTCTTTTAGTAGATAGTTGTATAAGTGTTGGATAAAATAATGTTATATTTCATATTTTATGTATTAGGGTGTTAATCATACTATAATTGAAATTTACTATACATGTTTGTTTTATTTTTTATAAACCCCACTTTTTGCCACAAGCTTTGGTGTGCACTAGATTAGATTTTACTTTCTTGTTATTAGAATAGAGTGAATGTTTTAAACCTTAAGAATCCATTAGGGTTGTTGTGTGACTATGTTAGACTTTAGGATTTAAAACCCTTCCTAGAATGATGTGTTGTGACAAGTGATATAAATGATCCCCTAATCAGGTCTAGAGAATCCCCATATTGGTCATGCTCTGACTTAACAAGTGTATCCCCAATCAGAAGTGTAGCTATGATCCATCTTCTCTAAGATAGAATTTATTTATATACATGATGCATTTATGATTGCATAAAACTCACTCCATATAAATAACTTCAAGACTTGAAACAACAAGATAACAACCCTCTCCTTGAATATCACAAGCCTTGTAGAAAAAACTTCATCTCTCAAGAACCACTAATTTGATCTTGAAACTCATTTTTTTAATCTTGTAACATCAACCAAAACCCAATTAACATCCATCATGCTTCCTCTTACTAACAAGTGTCTCCTTGAAGCCTAGAGAGAGACACCCCCTTGACATAGAGATACTAAAAGTCCCAAAACATAGGAGACTCCCATATCTCCATACTCTCATTTGACTTTTAGTCCTATCTCAACATCAAATTGAGTTTGAATGGATCCTTAAATTAATTATTTACTTTATACTTGCCAATAAATACAATAAATATAAACTATTGACTTTCCTTCATGTATATCATAGTAAACAACCCATCTTGAGACTCAATTTGATCACTCCTAGAACTGTTTGAAACCTTGGTTTTGATTTGTTCATTCACTACATGGGCTGAAAGGGAAAAATATTGAAATAAATTAATACTTCAATAATCATCCTTACAATTCTTCTTCTTTGATTTGGTTGTATTAACTTTCTTCTCGTCTTCTTCAACCATCTTACCTACTTAACCTTTGAGCTTAATATGATCTTCAACATGGCCTTATAGAGTGATAATCATAGATTAATTTTGGTTTTCATACTTTAATTTTTCCTTTCTCAAACCCTCTATCAAATCCATATCCTTTGGCATACCTTGAAGACCTACTAACTCTACTTGGATAGAATTTAGTAAAGTGTCCAACCTTATGAAAAATGAAACAAATAATGTCTTTCATACATTTTTATTGAATATGGTTGTGATTTATCTTTGACTGATTGCTTATTCTTACATAATCCTTTTCTCTTTGACCAAAAACATGACAAACAAAACAATTTCCCATAAAATATTTGGCATACCTTGAATCATTTGGCTACTTGATTGGCTTTTTCATTTTACTCATGACATAATCTGACTTGTTGAATTTCATAATGCCATCCTCTTGTCTTGTTCTAATTTATTTTGTTCTTTTTCAAGTTTTCCTATCTTGAATATGTCCCTTTCATGCTCATCCTTCATGTAAAAAATATTAATCTTCAATTAAACACATTCATCTTCTTTAGTTCTTATGCTTAAACTTGCATCCTGTTATTGAATTCTAAAATTTTTGATGGTCTCCTTATCCTCCTTGGATTATTTGGCAATCTCATCCTTTAATTTACATGATTTATCTTTAAGAGACTTAATCATCTCTATATTTTTCTTCTCATATTTCTTGGATTTTTCACACAAACACTCCTCAAGATCTTAGACTTTTGCTTCAAGACCTTTGATCACATACCTCATCTTGTGATTCCTCATCCTTTGTTCCTTCAAATCACCAAGTGCACTCATTAGCTCAAATTTTTAATTCACATCAACTTAGTCTTCTTCACTATCATGACAAACTTATTCATCACACATGATGTCTTCTTCCTTTGAACAACTTTCCTTTTTAGCCAATAGTATAATACCATTTTTAACTTGATTACATTCATCATCATTTGAAACATTATTAAATAAAAAATCAATTGAATAAAACTAACCTCTAAGATTTAATATCATTTCCCTTACATACTTCACTTTTCATATGAAAATTTCATCATCATCACTTTCATTATCACAAATAGATCAATCTCTTTAAACTTCATAGATAGCCATATTATACCTTGGATCACCTTCAAGTGGTTAAAATTGAGAATAATGTATTGATATGATACCAATTATTAGAGGTACATATACTACAAGAAGGTGGGGTGTGAATCAGTGATGAAATATAACCCAATTCCAATTCTAAACCCTTAACTATTCAGCACAAATAATCATGAAACATACAAACTAACCATTGCAATGAACAAGGAAGATAATGCAAGAATAAGCACATAACACATAACATATGTGTAAGAAACTATCATTAGAGTAAACCCAATATAATCTTAAATTTTAATACTATCTTATATAAAAAAATAACCAAATTTAGTGAGACACCCATATCATGAGGAGCTACAACCCCTATCTAGCTGAGCACCCACACAAATAGACTTTTGTAAGTTTTACCTTGCAAGGAGGAACTAACCCCTTAGGTAACCAAGCACCCACTCAACTATATTTAACACTTAAGTCACCTTTAAATCCTATTTTTACTCTTCAATTTATTATTATCTCCTTTGTTTTTACTCTTTCCCCTTTTCACTCACTCAATCAGCCTCTAAGGCTTACTCGCTCATTCTTCCTCTTCTAGGCTAATTAGGTCCAATGACCTATGTGTCCTCCTAATTAAACATGATTAAACAAGAATTACTTATAATATCCACCGCATGATGTTCCTCAATTAAATTTACCTTCTCTTTCTAAGGTTATCTCCTTTTCTTGGATCCTCATTTACATAGCTAACATGAATAGGCTAACTAGGCCTTGTACTTATACCACACTTTTGATCTAGCCCATATTGGTTGAAAAATATTCTTTACACACTTGAATCACACTCAAAATATATTCATACACATGTTAAATTTTATAAACACATACTTAATATGTTTTCCATTACCTCTTTATCCCCAAATCTCCATTAGGCCTTAATGAGTCCTAAAGTGAATACGTCTATCTATGCACACATTACAACATGCACTTTTTGGAACATATTAAACCTTTAAAAATGAATGAAACATATAAAACATGCCTCTAATATAAACTTTATCACATTCAAATATGTCTATGCCACTTGAAACACCAACTCATCTCTTGAACCAAGCCATACTAGCCTACTCACTAATAGGCCTAGAAACATAGAAAAGTATTTCATATAGAACTAAGGTATTAAATTGATTTTATCTCATAACTAAATGAAAAAATCATATCTATGGAACCTCCATGACCTTTTCAACACCTCCATGTGATTTAGACACTCAAACATAGGCCAATAGATCTCAAACTACCTCTCTCAAGATGACCATTTTGATTAGTCACATATAGTCAAGATATAGTCAAACTATTTTGACTTTTCATATTATATCAGACACATACCATGACATTAAATACCATATAATGAATATTTGGGTATCATATAACAACCTCAAGTAAATTGAATTCTCCAATTTTAATCAAATATTATCATTATACACAAAAAAACCATGAACAAATAGAAATTCAACTTCTAAGCATTTGTTCATACTAAAGACGGATTGGTAAAACCTCAAAAATACATAAATATTGTCTTAATTGAGTCTAAAACACTCTAAAACTAATAATACACCTTAAATCATCAAAAAACCATTAACACAAACATAAACATCCTATTGGGGTCACTTGTATAAGATGGTCAAACCCATAGTCAACTTTGGAGATTAATAACTAAAACTATATAGATATTCAACGCGTATAATCAATTTTTATGGGTATCCATTGTATTTATTTACAAAATTTAATTATATAACACTTTTAAATTCATCTCCCATCAAAATATATATACAAAATAATGAGCACTATTTTTCTTTTGGAACTTTGCAAATTCAAATTTTGACTATCCTTTTTGATGAAAAATATTTTGACACGTGTCTTCATCTCATGCCCCATATAAACTTGATAAAATTATACATATATATATATATATATATACATACATGTATATATACACATATATATATACACATGTATATATACACAGATATATATACACATGTATATATATACACATGTGTATATATACACATGTATATATATATATATATATATATATATATACATATATATATACATGTATATATATACATATATATATATATATATCTGTATATATATATATATATATATATATATATATATATGTCATTTATAATCTCCTGTCCTTTAATTTATTTTTTGTTTATTTTTCTTTGATTTGGCCTTCCAAGATTGTGACACTTGGTAGCCCCATGTGCCTTCTATGTATCCTATTATCAGTCTCCATTCAATTAACACTCATATGCCACTTGTTATCCCTACATTAAATCTGATATTATTTAATTATTTATTTTATTTTCACCATATATATCCATATTCATGGTTAAATTTGTGCCATTTATCTTTTATTTTCATAATCAAATGCACATCACTAATCTACTAAACATACAATCAAATTTGGGTTGTTGATCTGCTACCAATTCACCATGATTGTGACACATAGAACCAACACATTTAATATTATTATACTTTGGCATATTGAATTTTTACTCATAATTATATAATCATCTCCATCATTGAATTCTCATCATTCAATATGCACTTGCATGATGAAACACTCAATGATATATCTCCATCTGCATGGTTGAATGCTCACTATTAGATATTTGATCTGATCAAGCAAGGTTTAGGCACTTGGAAGTCATGTGTTCAATTTTTATCCATGGTATGATTAAGTGAGGTTTTGACACTTGTCAGTCTTGTATAATGGGGACTTGATATTAAAAATTTGGCTAAGTATGGAAATGAGTGAAATCTTCTTAGGAGACCAACTTTTCACTACAATAAACTTTTATACACACCATATCATGGATTAAAACTTGTACCATAATATTTTGGAACAAAAATTATTATAATAATTTGACCAAATAATTTTGACACTACCTCATGTGTGAATTCTTATGTCATCAATATGCTCATTCACCTTGATTTGTGAAGATGACTAGGAGAACATAAACATTCATATGACTATTTTGATGAATTATTTTCACTTCCATAATCAATAAAAACACTCATAACACAACATAAGTTATATTTAACATGACCAAACCATAAATAACATCCATAAACTACCTCACTAATTAAAACACTAAATAACCATGCAAGAACACTGAAGCACATTGAATTACACTTTGTCATTGTCATTATAACACACATTACACTTCATCAACACCATTTTACACCTTGGACACATCATTTAGAATAATTCAACACCATATTTTATCTAATACATGTTTTATATATGAAATATTATTTACATACACATGAATTTCACTATATATGTGTGTGATGTAGGATATACAAATTACACATGGACATATAGATGTTGGAGTTGTGTCTACCTAGTGGCCTTATTGATACTTGAGGCATATTATTCCACAATTTTCACTATAATAGGTTATATATTTATATGAAATTTATACCATGTTCAACTACCTATATTGATTACACATGCATTTCTAGTTACTCAGATATTACATAACACTACATGTATATTTTATTATACTATGATGTGACATTGATACATATGGATGGTATTGGTTATTCTTTACTTTTTCTAAAATTCATTGACATTTTTACATTGTTACATTATAGGCTAATGTTTTATCCTATTGTGTGTGGCCCATTCACCTTTTTGAATGTGATATTTTTGATGTCCCATTTTTGAGACATCTTTATGCCTCTTGAATTTTCTCCTTGGCCTTATTTTTTATGCCATACTTATGTCCTTTTTATGTGTCTCTTGGCTTTATGAGTGACACTATCTCTTGAGTTTGTTTTTATTATTTATCTTGCTGACATTGAGTGGTCCCAAAGTCTATATCATGAAATTATACTATGTAGTCTTATTCGATGATCCTACTACTATGTGCTTCATTGATACATATATATAGATGTGAAACATATATATCATGAATTACATATGCTATATGCATGACTTAATTAGAACATAAATTAATATGACAACATATTCTCCACATGTTCACATGATACTTTATGATGTTATATTTATACATGACATGATACATTTAACCCTTATTTTGAGATGAATGACTTATAAGATACATCCCTTATCTCAATATAGGTATTAAAATGGGATTATCATATAGATATAAGCCTCTATGAACATGAAATCATATTATATTACAAATTTTAGAGATTCATAATGGTTCAAATATAGTATTTTTTAGTTACATGGTAGACATTAGCATGTCAATATAGATTAAGGGGGCATACACCATGAATATTCACTCACTTTACATAAAATTTAGTATAGATTCATATGCATTTATGTTTTATGCATATTAATATGCAAATAGTTTATAGGAACATGACTTATAGGTTTCCTGTTACACATACATTTGAGATATAGGCTGTTAGATTCAACATATATATTCATAAAAATATATATCAATTGGTAAAAATTTAGGGTAAATGATAAAAATCATGCACATGCACATAATTTAATATTCAGGGGGCATGATTCTAGTCTATACATATACACATTGGCTCAATTTAAAGTTGTATGTAAAATGGTTGTTATTTCATTTCACTCTTTTATATATATATATATATATATATATATAATGATGATGGAGGTATGAACATTATTAATTCCATATTGATCATGTATTTAGTATAGATTGATCAAAATTTAGTGAAACTATACAATAAAACTTGTGTTCATTATGGGGGAATGGAAATTATTTATTACCTTTTCATCATGTTTTTTTTACATGGAGATAACTTGAAAAAAACTATAAAATTTAATCTGTAATCCATCTGTAATGGTTGATTTTATTTCTTTGAGTGAACCCAACATTTGGTTCCCTATTTATCTATGTAGTTATTTGAGATAGTATATTTCATACTTCCCACATTCACAATGTTTGGCACACATTATCATCCAAACCTAATAAATTATATAGTTACACATATTTGGGTCTCAATCACCCCAACTATCCATGTGCTTCAACAAGGAATCATAAGTTTCTCTAATTATTTGACCAAGAAGCATCATGTCCAACAAGTTTAAAAGGAAACATGGTTTACATTAATGTAAAGATATATTATTTCCTCTAGTTGAAGAATATGAAGTGGAAATAACTATATGGCTTGAGTTGGAGGACATTTTTATAGAATGGAGTGAAGATCTCATTAACTTGGATGAGGGTGATTTATTTAATCTTCTGTTAAATTCTTTTCTTCTTCGCTTCAATAATTTCAATAATTCAATGCATTATTTTGTGGGGTTAGCTACTCCAAACATAATGTGTGGAAATAAAATTCTTGAGGGGGATTGCATGTATCCTCCATTAGCTCATGAGGTATACTATGTTGAGCATCCTTGTATTAGTTTTAAGATGATGACCGTGTATCTTTATCTTTCGTTACTTAGCTATAACCTACAAACTAACTTGTTTCTAGTTGTGGTTATTTCATTCATATATATCTATGCACCTCATGATCTAGTTATTCATATATTCTTATTATTATACATGAACTTATCAAAGTAAAAGAATAAGTGGAAGCCAAAAAAGACACATGGGCATGCCTCTATTTGGTCTTTTACATATTTTTGATATTTATGTTCTAACATTCATTTGCTCCTCCTATTTCTTACCATGTTTAGAGGGTGAAACATATTTAAGGGGGGTGGAATTTAATATACCTATATAGGGGTATATATTATATATTGGGGATAGTTAGTATAATAATACATGCATAATAAGGATGAGTTGGGTAGATGGAAACTAATACAAATAAGAGGGCATAGCCCATTGTAATGTATTAAGAAGAAGAATTGTAATTGAGCATTACTCTTAAGGAGGTATCCCCCTCGAAGTGGAAAGTGATTCAGAGTGATTCCTTCCATAAAAGGAATAATATATCAATATATGTAGTATTTTAGATATATTAGTGTTTTATCTACTTTAGCATACAGGTTCTTCTCATCTAGTATCAGATCACTTTCTAGGGCCATTTTCATGATTTTAATCCTTGTTATAAGGCCATTTACATGATCATGATCCTAATTGTAAACATATTTTGAAGAGGAAAATTTGGGAGCTTCATGGATCATGTCTAACAAGTGCATATTTTTGTTTTTTACCTTAAAAAAGGTTGATTGTTATTCAAACTGCTCAAAAATGGTAAAGAATCAACCCAAAAAAAATTTGGGTTTTGTACGTATTTATCTTATTTTTACATAAAAATTTTAAATTTTAAATTTCATTAAGTTTTTTATAATTTATATAAGTTATAGTGATTTATATTTCATTAAAAAAAATCAACGAAAAAAAAGAAGAAAAGAAAAAAGTCATGGATCCTTCTATTTTATATAAAGAGATTCATTCATTAAATAATGTCTATGATATTTTTGATAAAATTGAGATTCAATTCCATATAACCAAACAATATAATGGATAAAATAATGTATGGTTATATTGGGAGCATAACTATAGTGATTGTTATATGAATTCATTTCCTATAGTTGAAGAATATGAAGTGGAAATAACTACATGGATTGAGTTGGAGGACATTTGTAGAGCATGACATGAAGATATCTTTCAATTAGATGAGGGTTATTTATTTAATCTTGTGTTAACTTCTTTTCTTCTTCCCTTTAATGTTTTAAATAATTCAATGCATTCTTTGGTGGGGTTAGTTACTCCAAACACAATGCGTGGAATGAAAATGTTAAGGGAAATGGCATGTATTCTCCATTAACTCAATAGATACACTATTTTGAGCATCTTTGTACTAGTTTTGAGATGATGATCATGTAGCTTAAAATTTCATTACTCAATTATAACCTACAAATTGATTTATTTCTAATTGAGGTTATTTCATTCATCTATTTATATCCACCTCATGCTCTAGTGATTCAACTCTTCCTATTATTATACACGATCTTATCAAAGTACAAAAAGAAGTGGAAGCCAAAATGGACAAATGGACATGTCTCTATCTGGTCTTCTACATATTTTTGATATGTATGGTTTAACACTCATTTGGTCATCTTATTTCTTATCATGTTTCGAGGGCAAAACATATTTAAGGGGGATGGAATGTATTATACCTTTATAGGGGTGTTTATTATATATTGGGGATAGTTAGTAGAATAATGAATAATGGTTTCATACCACATGCATAATAAGGATGAGTTGGGTAGATGGAAACTAGTATAAATAAGAGGGCATAGCCCATTCTAATGTATAAAGAAGAATAATTTTAAATGAGCATTTCTCTTAAGGAGGTTGGCCCCTTGAAGTAGTAAGTGATTTAGAGTGATTCTTTCCATAAAAGGAATAATATATCAATATATGTAGTATTTCAGATATACGAGTGTTTTATCTATTTTAGCATATAGGTTATTATTACATAGGCTTAGATAGTAACATAAAGTTGGGCTAATAGTAACCTATTTATTATTATAGGAATGACTGGCCATTTTGATTGCATGTGAGTGATGTTCCCACTACCTGTACACCACACATATCTAGATGGTTTGGATGATATATTTATATATGCATTATATTTTCATGATATGGTGTGGATGCCATTACTGTGGATAAAGTATATTTGATCACATTGGCTAAGTGGTGGCATAGTGAAACATCAATTTTTAAATTACCCACTAGAGAGGTGATAACCACACTTGATGATACCAAGTGCATCCTCAAGTTACCAATGTGAAGATATAATCTCTTCTAGATAGATCCAACATAGTAAAATTACATGTTTGATGATTTGGTCATCTACTAGGGTATTCTCATGAATCATGGGAATGTAGATATAGACCTTCTTGAGACTAATGTCGATAACATCCTGATGACTTCACTCTTTGCAATCCTTCATTGCTATTACTTATTGATAATGAGATCATCATTTTGATGTATATTATTAGTGACATATTATTTGATAATAAGATTAGTAGATATTTACACATGGACCTTATAGGTGTGGTATACATCATAATGAATGAGGACAAATAGTTTGTTTGGGGGCCACCTATCCTAGAATAGTTATACAAGGACCTTTTCATGGTAGCTTAAAATGAGGAGACACCATTAGGAAATCCATCCCAATAATGGTTTAGGGCTAGGATCACATTTCCATTAAGTAACTAGTGGGTCAACAATGGGTCTGGCACCCCAAGGAGGAATTGGCATATGGTGGGGAATAGACTTGAGAAATATGGTAAAAACATAAGGAGAGATTTACTTCTATCACTAGATTATCAATGAGTTCATTTCATAATTTTTCATTTGGATATTTTACCTTACATATCAATTTTATGGTTTATGGATGGTTGGCATATTACATACATGAAATCCAAGTATTTCCTCATAGGTAGGTAGTCTCACATCATCAAGGAATATTTCCCTAATCATGTACTTTGATAGTTTGGCATGACATATGATGTGCCAGAGGGGCCCAGGTGGTTCACATATGTCACACAAGAGATAAACTAGGACACACTAATTATTTAAAGGAGTGTATTCATTGCTAGATATTTTATCATTTCACAGAATAGATTAGGTATATACAAGGGGATGATTGATGTAGGGGTTACTCTTGAGTATATTATCTTTTTGGTATAGGTGTGGCATTTGAGGCTTATGATATTAGCTCAAATAGGTGGGAAGATTCCCATAGATATAGATGAGATGGTGGTTGAGACATTGAGTAGTATTGGGAGTACCTAAAAAATAAGTGGAGGTGAGGAGGGTATTGATGATGATGATTATGATGATGATGATGATGATGATGGATTTGATGTATTTAATGGAGGGGATAATAGAGGAGATGATGGATGGATTATGGCAGTGATGTTGGACTAGCCATGATGGTGTTGGAATCTAACACAATAGGTACAATAGGTACATAGGTTAATCTAGGATAGGCATAGACTTCTAGTAAAACTAAGGTAGGTGATTAATGTGGGCATGCTCAAGGAGGATATCACCTCTAGGGTGGGTTAGATCACATATTTAGAGTACTGGGCAACTAATATATAGAGTATATTATACATCTATGATAGTGATAAGACACACCTTAAATAATATATCACATAGTTAAAGGTTGAGGTGGCTAAGATGGTCCAAGTTCAAGCCTATATTACTATAGAAAGGGACTAGGCCATCACTAGTAGGGATTAAGTACTGGTAGATGTTCAGAGTCTCAGGTGAGAGTGTGATGAGGTTTGAAGAGCTAGTACATAGGTAGGTTTCCCATAGATTATTATTGAGAGCCTTTAAGCTAAGGATGAGGCCTCACACTATCAAAGAATATACCATTACTATTCTTAGAGACCAATAGGTTGTTGCATTTGAGGTATGGGATACTCATAAATTAATCATTAGATAAAGTCAATTAAATAATACAACACATGTCACAAGGGATTTAGGGTAGTCTATTCATCATCCATGGTTACCACTACTAGGACTAGTATGGACACCTTTAGTGTTAGGTCCTATGGACATTCAGAACTAGAGTTGATCATTGAAATTTAGAAATTTTGGCATTTTTCCAAGTTGACATATTATACTTCTTGTATTTTCATACTATTGTACTTTTGATGACACCATGATGATATGTATATATATACTTGATGTATATGACATTTGAGATATTGACATTCATTTTTAGGTCCTTTGAGGCCAACATACATGTAAAAATATTTTTTTGATATATATACAATGCCCTATTTATTTAGCATTGTTTAACATTATGCATATTTATCATTATTGATGTTTATACTCATATATTCTCTATTCATTTAATACATTTCCATGTATATGAAATGATGCTCTATTATTATCTACTTATGCTATATGATTCATATGTATGTTTATTCATATATGCATGTCTATATTATCACATAATATAACATATTAATTTGTTAATTACTCACTAATTTAGGCATTTATTTAGGTCTTTGTCTAGTTTTGATCTTAATGAAGAACTACCATTGCATTGATTTGATAGTCTCTATGGGATTGATTTTTACTATAGCTTGTGATATTATGCATCATATTTATGAACAACTATAATAATAATAATATATACCCTAATTATGGAAAACATAGTTTAGATGCTAACATAAATAACCTAGGAATAATATATGAATAATAAAATCCTAAGTTCAAATGTAAAACATATAAGCCAAGTGTAGAACTTGATACACACATTCACATCCCAAGTACAAGATATGTATAATCAAGACTCAAGTGTAAATAAAATGTGATAACCTTAAAACAAACAAAAAAGGTAAAAATGTAAAAAAAACAAACAATAAAATAATAATGAAATAACAAAACAAAATAAATTAATTAAAAAATAGATAGAAAAACATAAACAAACTATACAAACAAAAAAAATAAACTATATAAATAAACAAAAAAAAACACAAATGAACTAAATAAACAAAATAAACAAAACAAGGAAAATGGACAAAACCAAAAAACATAAAAAAAAAAAAATGAAAAAAAAAACACACACACACAAACAAATAAAACAAAAAAGTAAAGCTAAGGCAAATAAGTGTTTAACAAAAAAACTATTTTAAACACACAAAGTCAAGTAATCAAAATAAGCTAAAAAAATGGCAATATACAAACAATGCTTATCACAATGTTAGTACAAATATAATATCAGAAATAAAATGTTCATGAATTTTTAATTAAGGTGTTACTCATGGTGATAGGGTTACCCCTAGGATAGGTATTAATGACACAGGTAAAACAAAAAAATAACAATGACACAAGTTTGTTCTTATGTTATAGGTAAACAATGAATAAGAGTATGATGAAGAATGGTTTCCCTATGCTATAGGGAATAAAAACACAAACATTTCACCTAGCATATAAGGAACAAAAAAACATAAATAAATGGTAGGAATCGAAGAAAAGGAAGTTGTAGCCGAGTTGAATCTAGATGCACTAGGCAAGTAGATGTTGCCTACTTAGTTCCATGGATTCGAGGTCTAACTTGAAATTTAGGCCAAATATAGTTCTCATAGGATATGGGATAGAATAAGATTAATGATAAAAAAACATGATTAAATTATAGAGGAAAATAGGAATGGTCTCGTAAATAGTGAATGCATGAGAAAAGAGGGGGATGATGTTCATAATCATGAAAATGTTAACATAATAAATCATCCAATCATAAGAGCATGGTTTTGGCTAAAACCATACTAAAATAAAAGAGACCAGTATTCACTAATGAATTGAATTGGTAATTCATAGTGTGTACTACATATATGGCTTGTAATGAGATTGGGATCACAAAATGATGATAACATTGGCTAGGGTTGATCATAAAATGATGAGAGCATTCAAAAAGAAATTGATACCAAAATAGTGATAGCATAATAAAATAATAAGGATGGGGAAAGTAATGGACAAGTGATTACTTGTGAAATTACTATAAGATGTAGAATCCTTATGGCCAACGAGTGGTTTTGTAGGTGCCAAATGACAATCAAAGTGATGAAGAATTAGTGGTGGCCAAGCTAACCTAAAAAACCCCCATGTATCCAAGTGATTCCTATATAGTCCATGTGGAGCTCAGGCCAATGTAGTTCTCCAAATAATAGGAGGGAAAAGGACAAGTAGCCTAGAAATGAAGCTAGATATGTAAAAAGATTCATCCTATAAACAATTTATGGATTTATATCTCACCTATAAATTTTAATCCAATTTTCGTGATTTTTTAACTTTTTGGATTTTTCTAGGTTTTCTCAAATGTGTAGAGCTTTTAAAAATGTTTCAAATTTTTTTTGAACTTGTTAGGCATCTCAACTCAATCAAGAATCATGAGATATAGAATTGTCCAAATTTCAAAATGATGAGAGCATTTAAACTAAAATTTCTTGGAAAATGGTGAGAGTAATCAAATAAGGGTGGCTAAGCTAACATCATAAAATACTAAAAACTACATAAATAGTCCAAATGGACATCAATCCATTGTAGGTATACCTAGAATAGGGAAAGTTGTGAAATGCTCCCAATGTTTGGTCATTCTTGGTATCTCAACTCAATAGATAGTGATAAGATACAACACCATCCAAAATTTCAAAATGGTGAGAGAACATGGCTTAAATATTCTAACAAAATTTAGAGAGTAATGAAAATGGGTGACTAAGCTGACCTTAATTTAAATCTAGTGATTTCTACATAGTACAAATAAACCTCAAGCCATTATAGTTTTGCCTACTCAAAGGTGCTTAACTCAGTTCCAAAAAGTTTAGGCATAGGTAACTAACAAGGCATGGAAGAATAATGTAAAATTTATATAGTAATGCATGGTATAGGGATTGTTCATTATTTTCCCAAAGGTGGTTATAATTAGGAAATAAAAACAAGGGTCAGTGATCCTAATTTTTACACAGGTAGTTATAATTAGTATCTTGAATACTGATATAAAATGGAAAAAAAATAAAGGACACAATTATCAAGACCACTATCATAATTCTTTCATATATTTCCATTCAAAATTTTTATTCTAAAATAACTTCTAGAATTGAATCTATCATCAACCACTAAACATGCTTAAAGTACAAATGAATTGGAATGTCGGACAAATATGACAGGTAGGGGTTAGGTATGAAGAACTAGGTAGCAATAAGTTAAGGTGTGGTGGAATGATATAGGGTATGTTATGATGTGAATAATGTTATAGTATGGCATAACTAAAATGATCCTTATAGACAATAAATCAAATCCCTTAAGGATATAAATGTTTAAGGTAAATTATTTTCATCAGTTCATCAAGTTCATCTCCTTCTAGTGTGGAGATCCTATATGATCCATAACTATATTTAGAAATAAATACATATGGATATAACCATTTAATATATAACTTTATTATTTGTATCGATATTGACATTATTCTAATTTTATTTTAATACAAGGTCACCAAACTCAAATTCTTAATGCTTAATGTACTAATTATACTCACCACATAGTATGTTATGATAAGCCTAAAGTTTATTCAAGGCATCCATGTGAATTATATATAATAATTATAGCTCTTGAAAATGAGATAATCTATATTCTTCATCATCAATTATGTGATCTAGTGTAATCTAGAGATAAGTCAACTCAAACTTGACAGGAAGATTGGCCTTAGTGTCATAAAGAAGTGAATATGGGATAGCTCCTATTGGAGTATAGAATGTGGTACAATATACCTAGAGGGTGTTAAACAACTAAAAATTCTAGTTATGACCAACATCATTGATAATATTCTTCATAATATTGACAATGGTTTTATTAGAAGCATCAACTTAGCCATTGCCTTGGAAGTAATAGGCAGTAGAGAAATGTTGTTCAATATGGTATTGGGTATTAAGTGATTTCACATATTTATCTTAAAATGATCTATCATTATTAGATATAATGTCAAAAGGGGATGCCATAGTATAAAATGATATGGTTAAATATGAATTTAGATATCTACTTACATATTACATAATTAGGGGAATGACTTCTACCCATTTAGTGAAGTATTCAATAGCCATAAGGATGTGTTTATGGCCATATGAGGATGTATGATTTATCTTGACTATGATATTGAGCCCCCATGTTGAGAACATCCATGGTATTGTCATTGGTTTTAGTTTTTTAGTTGGAACATTAATTATATCAACATGCTTATAATACTTTACACACTTCTTCACATATGTAATTATATTTATTTCCATTGTTAGCAAGTAATAACCAATATGTAGTAATATCATGGCTAGGATTTCCCTGATGGTATGGGATCTACACACTCCTTAATGAACTTCCATAAATTCTATTATAGATTATATCTAAGGTAAAAAAAAAAAAGATAGTTCCATCATATCTTATATGATACAAGTTAATTCCAAGTAGTGTATAGAAAGAGGATTTAGGGATGAAGGAATTTTTTTCTTACACAAAAGGTTAAGTGGAATAATTTTGTGTTGGAAATAGGCATTTTTGTCAGAATAATAAGGATATGTGGGACCAAAAATGTGAAAAATTATCTCAATGGTTGATTATTCATGCACTAGTTCTAGGAGATGTTCTACAAGAAATTGATAATCTCTAGCTTTATCTATGGTTTGAATCATTGAGCCAATTGTGGCCATGGCATCAACTATTTTATTATTCACACTAGGTATGCTTTTAAAATAAATGTTGTAAATTTTTTGATTGAGAGTATCAACTATGTATTTATATAGTAAAAACTACTCATCTTTTGTCTGGTATTAGTCTATGACCTGATTGATGATAAGTTATGAATCAACATGAACCATTAAATGTTGGATGTTCCACTGTATTACATAGTGAAGCCCTATAATGAGTGATTCATATTCAACCATGTTATTAGTATATGGAAAACTAATATGAAAGGACTTAAGAATGATATCCCCTTACAACATGATAAATAATATTCCAACACTTGACCCATGTGTGGTGAAGGAACTATCAAAGTACATTTTCCATTGTTCTAACTCAGAGGTGTGTCTACTTTTATAGTGGTCATAATGGCTTCATCTATAAATCCAAATGTAAGAGTTTGAGTATTAGGAAGAGGATTTTTTGTAGGATGAACTATGAGTAATTATACCTTAATGGTATTTTTATTAGCATATTCAATCTTAGTATCTCTTAAAATTATGATCTATTTTTCCATGTGGCCCTATAAATCTATTTTAGAAATTAGATATTTGAACAAATCTACTTTGATAATAAAAATGGTCTTATTTTTTAGCATGTAGTTACACAAATTTTAGGATATGAAAACCATGGATAAATAGGCCTTTTTATTAGAGCATAATTATGCTCATATGTGAGCAATGTTCAAATTATATAATAAATAAAATTCTCTTTACCTTGTTCATTACATTTTCCTAGAAGTGCCCCTAGGGCATTTTCAATCACTAATAGGTAAAGTAAAAAATTATTTTTTGATGTATGTGGCAATAAAATAGGTGGCCAAATATTCATTGAGATTTCAAATGATTTTTGGCACTATACATTCCATGAGAAATTAATTCCCTTCTTTAGTAAGTGTGTAAATAGATGGCATTTATCAGGTAATTGTGATATGAAGCATTAGATTGACTAGATCTTTCCCTACAAACTATGGAGTTGTTTCAAGGTAGATGTCAGTGACATATTGGTAATTTCTTAAAATTTGGTTGGATCAAATTTAATGCCATTATAAGAGATAATGAATCCTAAAAATTTACATGAATTTACACCAAATAAACACTTAATGGGGTTCAACCTAACTTTTTACTCTTTAGGTCTCTCAAAGATCCTTTTAATTATAATTAAATGCTCAACACGGGTCTTTGATTTACCCAAGATGTCATTGATATAGTCCTCAATGATGTCATACATCATGTCATGTAAAATCACTGGCATGGCTCATTGATATGTGGCTCCTACATTTTTAAACCTAAATGGCATCACTTGATAACAAAATGTTCCCTAAATTGTGGTGAATGTTATCTTGTTCTTGTCTTTTGGTGCTATTATAATTTGGTTATACCCTAAAAATCCATCTATAAGTAACGAAAGCCTTTCATATATATCCACTAATTTGACAATCATGGTAATGTTTTTAGAGGAAATTCATCCTTTTGTAAGGCTTTTTTAATATCCAAAAAATCAATGTATATTTTGATACCTTCTAGTTTTTGCTCACTAACACAATGTTAGAAATCCATTCATAATAATCAATCGACTAAATGCATATCACATCTAAGAGTTTTCCAAATATTTATTGACTAGTAAAATAATACTAAGATGCATTTTTAATAGATTATAATTAATTAGTTTGGCATAAATATGTACAAAAAGGTGGTGTATGAATAAGGAAGGATCCAAACCTATCATATCCAAATAGGCCTCTGTAAATATGTCAATAAATTCCATCATAAGGGTTGTAAATACTTCACATTCCTCCTCAGTGAGGGTTGCACCTAGTTTGATCCACTTTGGGTCTTATAGAGTCCCAATGTTAACCTTAGAAATGTCCTCCACAAGAAGTGTGAAACCATCTTATTAAATGTTAATCACAAAATATATTGAGAGGGCTGGGTGAATCAGTATATCCTATATCTTATAAAACTTTCTCTTAATCAAATTCCACTTAATTAAACATTCAAGATATGCAATAAAACTTAAACAATAAACACCACACAAGAGAGAGACACCAGATATAACGTAGAAACTCAATGTGGGAAAAACCATGGAGAATAATCTCAAGTATATGACTGAGTACCAACCCAAACAATATTCACAAGAACCAACTTTCAGGAGCACCATCCCCTTCGCTGAGAACCAACCCAACAAAAATTCATGAGCACCAACCCACAGGAGCACCAACCCCTTTGTTGAGCACCAACACAACAACAATTCATGAGAACCAACCCACAAGAGCACCAATCCCTTTTCTGAGCACCAACACAACAACAATTCATGAGCACCAAGCCATAGGAGCACCAACCCCTTTGTGTAAACCACACAACTATCTCTCAATGTTGTTATCTCAACAAATGATAGTTCATTACAACATCTCTTTCTTATCTCAACAAATGATATTTCATTACAAAATATCTTTCCTCTCTCTCACCTTTGCTCTTCTAAGCTAGATATAACAAATACAAATCATATTCATCTCTCACAAATGATCGTCTAAGCTAGATAATACAATATCAAATCAACACCTTTCACACTTTTTACAAATGGCTTCCCAAGCCTTTATTTATAGCTTTCCAAATTACCTTTGGCCTTCCCCCTTTGTGACCCTTCAATCCTCATGGAAAATTGCACCAAATTTGTATGACCCTTCATATTTTTTCATTTGAAAAGTCATGTGGTGACCCTTCATCAGCCAAAACTTCCTTCCCTCTTTTGTCTTTACTTTAATGACTTTTCGTATTCCTCAAAGTGTCCCTTCATGAGAAATTGTGCCCTTCCTCTTTTGTCTTCACTTGGTGACTCTTGGAATTCCCCAAGATGACTCTTCATGGGAAAATGTGTCCCATCCATCTTTTGTCTTTACCTTGTGGCTCTTTGACTTCTCTATGGGCCCTTCTTTTGTCTCATATGCAACCAAAAATATATTTGTTAATATTAAATAAATATTAACACACATTAGCCAAGATATATCTATTAAAAACATCATTAAATTTAATGGAGCTTTTATAACCAAAAATGGTAGACCTTTGACATCAATGACAATATTTCCAACAATTTCCCCCTTTGTCATTGATGGCAACCTCAATCCTAAAACTGCCACATCCTACACCTGCACATACTATCATCTAAAAACATACAGTAACTCCTTACTATAATAACCTGTACCTATTCCCTATAACTATTTCTTCACCTATACATGTACATGTTATTCTCTCCCTTTGACATCAATGGCAAAGGGCATACCTAGAGCTAACACTTAGCTCCCCCTCAACTAATATTGAACCTCAATGGTAGGAAGTAAAGGAAATTACTTCTAACTTCTCTCACAGATACTCAAATGTGTCTTTTGTTAGTGCCTTTATGAAAATATATTAAATCTACTCTATAGTACTAATATATTCCATCTTAACCTCTTGGTTTGCAACTTTCTCTCTCAACAAGTGATATCTAATGGGAATATGTTTTGTTCTCAAATGAATTAATAGATTTTTTGAAATATTTTTAGCACTTGTGTTATCAAAAAAAATGGAAATAGGTTCATCATACTTTACCTTCATATATTCTAAAGGTTGCTTCATCCAAAGCACTTGAGTACAACATAATAATGCTACAATATATTCTGCTTTAGCTGTAGAAAGTGATAACGAGTTATGATTCTTGCTTATACATGATACTAAGCTATCACCAAGGAAGAAAGCTCCTCCACTTGTACTCTTTTTTTCATCAAAGCACCCTACCCAATCTGAATTTGTATAAGCAACTAAAGTGAAATCTTTACTTGTGGGATACCATAATCCATAATCCAATATCCCCTTCATATATTTGAATATTCTTTTCACCAACTAAACATGACTATCTCTTGCAGATGACTGATATCTTGCAACCATACCTATTGCATGCATGATGTCTGGTCTCAATGCTATCAAATATAAAAGACTACCAATCATAGATCTATACAAAGACTAATCTGTAAAAGGTGAATCTTCATCCTTGCTCAACTTATTTCCTATACACATAGGTGTGCCAACTGGTATACAATCCTCAAAACCAAACTTCTTCGACATTTCCTTGGCATATTTACTTTGAGATATGAAAATTCCTTTATTTGATTAAAATATTTACAACCCTAAGAAAAAGGATAATTCTCCAAGCATAGACATCTCAAATTATTTTCACATTCTATCAAAAAATTCTTTTATCATCTTTTCAATATTTCCTCAAAAAATGATATCATCAACATATACCACAACAATCAATTGATGTTCACCTTCTATTTTGATGTAAAGATTACTATCAGCAAATCCTCTCTTGAATCCTTGATCTTGTAGGTACTTATCAAGTCTTGCATACCAAGATTTGGGAGCTTGTTTTAATCCATACAATGCTTTCTTCAATCTGCATACATGGTTACTAATATTTGAGAGAATAAACCCATTAGGCTACTCAATGTAGACCTCTTCTTTAAGATTCCCATTTAGGAAGGTAGATTTGACATCCATCTGAAACACTTTGAAAATTTTAAACACTGCATATGCAAGAAACATTATAATAGCCTCTAACCTTGCCACTGGTGCAAAATTTTCTTCAAAATCTATTCCCTCAATCTAATCATATCGTTTACATACTAATCTCACTTTATTTCTAGTCACTTCTATATTTTCATTCAACTTATTTCTATAAACCCTTTTTGTTCCTATCACATTGTGATCTTTTGGTCTAGGCACTAATTCCCAAGTATCATTCTTTTCTATTTGATTTAATTCTTCATCCATAGCCTTAACCCAATGCTCATCATTTCTAGCTTCTAAAAAAATTTTAGGCTAAATTTTAGATAACAAATAGAAATTAACTTATTCAGATTCAATTACCATCATTCTTCTGGTGTGAATTCCTTCTTTTATATCCTTGATGATGTCACTTTCATTATGATTTTTATAAACATATTTGGATGGAGTCTTGGTGCCCTTTTTTCCTTCTCCTTTTCCTCATCTTCATCTAATTCTTCAAAGCCCTCCTCTTCAATGATTTTAGGAATGTCTACTGGATCACTGATTCTTTATGTTCCATCTTCTTCTATCCTAACACTTGCACTTTCAACAATTTTCTTGGTTCTTTTGTTATAACATTTATAAGCTTTAATTTTGCAAGAATAAACAATAAATATGCCTCCATCTACTCTATATTCAAACTTACCATGTTCTTTTTCAGTTCTATTTATGAAGCATTTGCTACTAAAAACTCTAAAATAATCAATTTTTGCTGCTTTGTCTTTCCATAGCTCATAAGGAGTCTTGTCACTATTGACTCTTAATAAATATCTATTTTGAATATGCACTATTGTACCAACCACCTCTCTCCAATATTTATTTTCTATCTTGGATTCATTTAGCATTATCCTCGTCATCTCTTGAACTATTCTATTTTTCTGTCTAACTACTCCATTTTGTTGTGGAGTTATGGTTGCTGAATAATATCTCTTTATTCCATGATCTTCACAAAACTCAATAAATTAATCTAACATGAATTTTCCTCCTTGATTTGATCTTAGACACTTAATATTTAGATTAGTTTCATTCTCAGCTAATGATTTGAATGCTTTGAACTATCTAAAAGCTTTTGATTTTTTCCTTAAAAACATTATCCAAGTCATATGTGAAAAATCATCAATAAGCAACATGAAATATTTATCACCTTGAGTACTTTGTGTGCTCATAGGTCCACATATATCAGTGTGAACAAGCTCTAGCATCTAAGTGGTCGAGTACTCTTTTGTTTTGAACCACCTTCTAGCCTACTTCCCATGCTAACAAGGTCCATAAAGTGTGTTAGATGGCTTTGTGATCTTTGGAAGATTCATGACTGCTTGTTATTTGCAGATTTTGACAAGATTGTCAAAATTTATGTGCCCCATTCTCCTGTTCCATAGCCAATTTTATTCAATCTAAATCAAACAACATTTTTTACCTCAGATGTCTGATACCATATATAATTTATTACCTATTATCTAAGCATCTGCAACCAATACATTTGAATATTTTCTTCTAATTTCACAACCCTCTACATAAAAATTTAGTTTTTACCCCTAATCACACATTTGAATTACACTCAAAGGATTATGCTTAAGACCTTCTACATATAAAACATTTTCAATTTTAGTTCTACCATTATCTAAACTTAGTGTACCTTTTCTAGCAATTCTGGTAGTAGTATTGTCCCAAAATTTCACTATGCCACCATTGATCTTCTTCAAGGTTATGAACTTAATCCTGTCTTTTGTCATGTGCCTCAAACATCCACTATCAATAAACCATGGATTTTCTTCATTTCTTGCATGCAAAGCTATCTAGACCAACATAGAACCTTCAGGTTGTTTCTTCTTCCATGTCTAAACCATTTTCTTAATGAATGGAACCCTAAAACTCTAGTCCTTCTTGATTGACTCGAACATGGTTCTACAATACCAAGATATGTGTCTAAAGTTGTTACGCTTGTAACAAATTATGGTCTCTTCACCAAAGCTTGATAGAGGAGAAAAAGAGTTATAGCTTCTGCTTGACTCTACATGACCTTCATTTTCCTTATTTTTGAGAGTGTTAACTCTTTTTATACATTCTAATTTCTTATGACCATATCCATACAATAAAAATAGTAACCATAAAAATAGGACCTATTTGTGTATCTCTAACCTGATTGCCTTTTATAGCTTTGTTCCTTCCATCCTTCTTTGTCCTCTATATTCTTTACTTCTTCCCTTCTTGTTTCCTCATTTGTAAGAGCTTCAACATAGCTCTTCTTCTTTTCAAAACTAATACCTACATTATATGATATTGCCTTTTGGTTTTCAAATATCTTATTCAGCATATTATTGCTATTCTCAAATTTTGAATCATTGACTATTTTATTATTGACTGCTTTCTCAATCTCTTCTTTTAAAGAGGCAATTTTAGTAACATACCTTTCAAATTCTTTTCTTGTTATTTCCAAGTGTGCCATTAGATCTTCTTCATTCTTCTTATCTTCTTCAAAGTGTACTTGTAGATCTTCAATTATCTCCTTTGACTCCTTTTCATTTTTCTCAACTTGGCACTTCAATCTTCGATTTTTATTTTTAACAACTTTAAAATATTCTAAGGCACACATGAGTTCTCCTTCCATATTTACTTTAGCTTCATCCACTTCTTATTCTTGATCAACTATTCTTTTTCTTACAGAGGCACCTTCATGTATGGTCATCTTGTGCTTTCTTGATCTACCTTCAAGCTATAAAAATTTTTCAAAAAGGAAACTACTCTGATACCAATTATTAAGCATAAGAGGGGGGGGTGAATTAGTATATCATATATCCTATAAAAATTTCCCTTAATCAAATTCCACTTAATCAAATGTTTAATATATGCAATAAAACTAAAGCAATAAACACTACACAAGAGAGATACACCAGATATAACATGGAAATCCAATGTGGGAAAAACCATGGAAAATAATCTCAAGTATATGAATGAGCACCAACCCAAATGATATTCATAAGTACCATCTTGAAAGAGCACTAACCCCTTTGCTGAGCACCAACCCAACAACAATTCATGAGCACCAACCCACAGGAGCACCAACCCCTTTGCTGAGCACCAACACAGTAACAATTCGTGAGCACCAACCCACAAGAGCACCAACCCCTTTATTGAGAACCAACACAACAATAATTTGTGAGCACCAACCCATAGGAGCACCAACCCATTTGTGTAAACCACATAACTATATCTCAATGTTACTATCTCAACAAATGATAGTTCATTACAAAATCTCTTTCCTCTCTCTCACCTTTGCTATTCTAAGATAGATATAACAAATACAAATCATATTCATCTCTCACAAATTCTCTTCTAAGCTAGATAATACAATATCAAATCAACACCTTTCATACTTTTTACAAATGGCTTCCCAAGCCTTTATTTATAGCTTTCCAAATGACCTTTGGCCTTCCCCATTTGTGACCCTTCAATTCTCATGGAAAATGGCACCAAATTTGTATGACCCTTCATATCCTTGCCTTTGAAAAGTCATGTGGTGACCCTTCATGAGCAAAAACGTCCTTCCCTCTTTTGTCTTTATTTTAGTGACTTTTCGTATTCCTCTAAGTGTCCTTTCATGAGAAATTGTGCCCTTCCTCTTTTGTCTTCACTTGGTGACTCTTGGAATTCCCCAAGATGACTCTTCGTGGGAAAATGTGTCCCATCCTTCTTTTGTCTTTAACCTATGGCTCTTTGACTTCTCCATGGGCCCTTCTTTTGTCTCATATGCAACCAAAAATATATTCATTAATATTAAATAAATATTAACAAACATTAGCCAAGATATATCTATTACAAACATCATTAAATGTAATGGGGCCTTTATCACCAAAAATGCTAGACCTTTGACATCAATGACAATATTTCTAACATAAAATAGTAATCAAGGAGGTAAACTAGTTGGCAATGGCAAAGTCCTCTAGGTAAAATAGCTTGTCTAATTCCCCCAAGAAGTTGAATCAAAATATCCTAATAATAGTAAAAGACATATGAAAAATACTTCAAGGGACTCTTGAACAATTTTTGAAAAATCTTGTTGCTCTTGAGTACTGATTTTAGATCCATAAATAATCCTTGGACTATTGGCCTCTTGTGCTTAATATGAAGAGGGATGAACATCCCCATCTAATGGAATATGAAACAAGTTTTCACCAAGAGACTTGCTTTTTTATTTATTTTTACCCTAGTCTAAAATTACCTCAAAGAAGTTTTAAATTTTAGACCTCAATGTTTGATTTTTTTTTTGGTCAAGGAAGTTCACCTACTCTCTAAAACTGGTATCATGATCCAATATGATAGAAAATCCTTGTTTGTGATCTCTGAGAGGAATGTGATCCATCAAATCTAGAAATTCATATATGGTTTCCTCATTCTCAAACTCATTTAATGGAATTATTGAATCTTATTGTTCCTAGTCTATCAATTTTCGGTGATAAAGGGTAAGATTCAAATGGAAATAAACATGGTTAATGGTACAAATAGAATAGAGGTTAAATAATTTTATGTCATTAAGGTCATCATAGATGTTATAATCAAACCCTACATCACTGTCGACATTGTCTTTGCTAGAGAATGGTTTTAAAACTTGAATAAGGTATGTGGGGTCACTCCTAGGAAATTTAAATCCAATAACACGGGTTATGTTGTAATTGGTCATTGAAATGAGACCACTTATTATTTGATGATCTATCCCCAAGCCTTTTCCTTCATAAGCTATGTGATCCATAATTTGGTTATGAATAAGATATTTTTAGATTTCGTAATAATTATCTAAATCATCAATATAAATCCATGAATCATCTTCAATTAAGGGGTCCTATTCTAGGCCAAAGATTAGTTTGAAAATAATGGGTTTGTTGAGCTGATATTTTACCTTAATATTCCACCCCATGAGAGTATCCTTGGCCTTGGGTCTCCACTAGTATTTTGGATTCTATGAAAATTTGTCAATATGGAAGAAGTCATGGGTATTGTATTATCCTATACATTTATCATATATGTAAAAGTTATTGGCAATGTCTAGTATAGATGAGGTATACACTAATTTTTTAGGGTTAGTGTAATTAGTTTATGTTCATAATTCAATGGATTTGGCTTTATTACTTTTACTTTGTCATATTTGGGCATAGGATTCAAGCTAAAATGATAATTTTAACTCTTGTACTCTACCTCAAGACATTTTCAATAATGATAAGGATGAATATTCATTAGTATAGTCCCTTCCATCCTTGAATAGGTAATTTAATACAATAATGCAACATGGATGGTATGGCCCTGATTTCATGGATCTTGGGTTGGCTTGATAGAAAATTTTAAGATAGTTCCAAATCCAAAACATGGAATAGAGTATCATGGATTTTTTGTGGCATTATTTTTCACCCTTTTAGGGGGTTATTCAAGATCCATCCAATTATTCCACAATATTGGAATAACCTCAAGCTATGGGTATCCCATGGTTAGGTTAAACCTATGGAGAAGGCCAACTTCCTCTTGATAAATCACCTAGACTAATGTTTCTTCTTGGAAAAGGGTCTGAAATGGGGTAAATGGATGCTAATAAATCTAAAAGTGTGATGTACCAAACTTAAATGAGACACTCACATAATTTTAAACAAACACTAGATCAACACAATATAATCCTTGTTCACACAATCTCACAACTAGCTAATTACATAAGTATTTCATGAACTAGACTCACCAATAAATCAAGGAAGAGAAGAGGAATTATAATATTCATAAAAAGAATCCATTAATGGTAGAAAGAACACAAGTTCAGAATTACAATTATCTTGAAAACACCTTAAAAGAGGAAATAAGGAAGGAAAATGGATATGGAAGAATATCCTACACAAAGCCATCATGCACAAGCTTAGTAAATAGAAGTTAAAGGTAAAAGATAGTTAAAAATTATCTTATTTCTTCAAGAGGTTGTTATTAAATTTTTTTAATAGGGTTTAGCCTTGTAAAATGGGAGTCTCCTACTCTTCAAAAATTATATATGCCTTGTGAGAGTCCCAAAATCAAAGAGAGGAAACCTTTTCAATGGGGTAGAAATGGGAGATGTAGGAAAAAAGGGAATAGAGATGAGAATCATGCAATAAGAATCAATAAATGAGTTCTCACCTTTCAATGAATTACCAACTAGTTGTATCAAATCAATACTAATCCTCTATCAAAAAATTAACTATAATTTTTGATAATAGCCTTAAGGTTCTATCATTGGTTGAGAAACATACTAGAAGACAAGAATCAATTAGAGATGATGGGTCATATTCTTACCAAGAAGGGAAAATCTTTAAAGGCTCTAAAAATGTATTGAATGATCCACCTTCACTTTCTAATCCCCAAATATCTTTCTAGGATATTCTATTCTACTCTCCACATGGATTCATTATAAGGATAAAATCCTCATATCCATGGCCCTGATAGAGCCATAACTATCTCAGTTTTAAGTGGTTATAGGTACCTATTTTGTCAAGGATATGACCATGCCAAAAGATAAGACACTTATTTTCATAATCACTACTTTTATCCCAATTTAAACCTTGGATATAGTTATATTATATATGTAAAACATTCCCATTTATTGGTATTCATATATTCATGACCTCAATGAAAATCCCATCATGCCATTTGATTCCATTCTTGATCTTTATTAGGTCTCAATAGACTTAATATATTCCAAAACATTATGGAAGCTAAGAACTCATTACAAATGTGTATAAAATTAAAAAAAAATAAATGAAAATAGTCATGAAATGATGCTACAACCTTAGAAAATAGGTTTTATAAGTTCCAAAGTTTCAAACTAGAGGTTGAAATGAGCTCTAATGATAGCCCTAGAACTTGAAATATCTACTATATCTTGACCTAAATCATAATTGGATATCAAATATATGCACTCACACATATACATCAAAGAAACCCCTTTGATTAAACATGATTCACGTATGTGTCACCCTTGCCATGCTATTGATCATATTTAGAAATATGCCCATCATAAATTTAGACACGTTTCACCATTATGTACCTCCTAGAATTTGATTGAATTTGCTCCAACAATATTTATTTAGGATTCCCAAATTATGATGCTTAGAAACATGCATTCTATTTTTGGATCTTATTATCAATATTCATCTAGTTACTACTTTTGAACCATGTGGAGGCCTCGCATATAATTTGAGCTTATTGAATTCCTAGCTTTGTTCATGTCATTGATCTTCATCTATAGTCAAACACATACCATCAATATTTGATTTAGTTGATAAAATTTTTACCATTGATCCTTTAATTAATCATTATCTCTCTACTATTCAACCATGAATTCAACCTTAGGATCTTCTAACTTGTTGAACTTGTGCTTGCCATTAATATTTGATTGCACTATTGAACTCACACCATTGATATTGATGGTCCCATTGACTCAAGACATTACCTACATATCATTGATATATGATCTTATCAAATGATATTCCTACACTTGGTATCATTTAATTAACTTTTAGGATCCTTTAAATATGTTTTAATTTAAATGTCTACTTCTTATGGCTTTTATTTGATGTCCTTGGGCACGTTTTTCACTACTTGACCATATTTGAAATCTTATATCTTAAGATAGAAAACTCACCAAGACACAAAATTTGTAGAGGATGACCTTAGAACCAATTAAATCATATAAATTTGATATTATTTCTTTTATATTCCTCCTAATTACATTTATTAAATGCATAACCAAACTGACCTATTACTTCCTACCTGATGTGTTATGACAGTCTGGTTCCTTTTGACTTGTGTTAATCATCTTTAGACCCATCAACGATCTGATAAACCTTTGAGAATATGAGAAAACTTGATTCATGTCCCTTAAATACTCAAACACCATGGAAACCTATTGGATCTTTCAATTTCAATTCTAGACCTGCTTCCTAAAATCATCCAATTATACTTTTAACTTGATTAAAGTGTTTCAAAAGCTTGTAAGTGATATGAAGTCTCCTCCCTGCACCATTGGATCAATCACTCACTAATAATTATGCTTAAAGTGTTTTAAAATAGTGAATTTATCCATCTAGGTAAAATATTTGTATGTGGGATAAACATGTCCAACATTTTCGGTGACATCCTAGGATTACATGTCTACTATGAAACATATTAGTTACCTTGTCTTGTCCATTAGGCATACAAAGTCACAAGTCTTTTGTCTCAGAAAATATGAAATTAATACATAGTTTTCCCTTTCTAAAAACTTATCTTGAATAAAAAGGACAATAAGAACAAAAACACTATGTGCAAGGAATATATGGAAGGGAAACACATAACTGAAAAGAATGTGTATAAGGCAATTAGATGAAAACATGAAAAACTAATCTAATATATACAATTATTGTAAAATCATTGAATAGAAATGTTTTAAATGAATTACATTTATTTTTATGGGTAATACCTCTCCATCCATCTAGGTAATCTAAAAAGTATTAGGTTGTTTACATTCATGGATCAAGTAAGGACCATTCCACAAGATGTCAAACTAGGTATAGTTGAATGTCTTGGCCTTATTTGAGGCCCACTTGATGACTAGATCCCCTTATTTGAATCCCCTTGTTATGGATATCTTGTAAAATTCTTTATTGAATTGAGTTTGATGTGACTCTAGTGTCCTCATTGTAAGGTCCTTTACTTCTTTAAGATCCATGAGCTCTGCCATCATCACACTCATAGACTCACTCTCCATCAACTCAAGATGATTGGCTAACTCCAAGGTATGTAACTCAAGAGATATTGGTAATTTGGCTTGCCCCCATATATAATAACATATGGTTAGTTACCAGTGGTAATTTTGGGAGTCACTATATCAACCCATAAGGCTGTCCTTAGATTTTTGTGCCAAACTCTCTAATTCTCTTCTATAGTTCTCTTGATAATCCTTGTCAAGTTATTATTTGTTGAATATACAAGTACATTTATTTTAGGGTAATAATTGGATGATGTACTAATTTAGACACCTAGATGAAGTGCCCATTTACTTGTTCTCATACCAACAAATACTAAGACATTATCTAAAATTATTGTTGCTAGCACACCAAACCTCATTCCTATGCTATCATAGAAGTCCAAAACTATTATTTCATTGGCTTATTTTAGGGAATTTTCTTCCACCCACATGGTGAAGTAGTCATTATTAGTGAGTACCCATTTGTATCCTCCACTAAAATGTGTATTGATCATTCTTATAAATTCTAAACCCCACTACATGAAGGGTTATTCCACCATAATTGGATTAAGAGGAAAGGTTGCCAATATTTTCTTACTTGTAAAGAGAAAACACTTTTGACACTTTATCACCCATGTATAGGCATCCTTGAAGAGATTGGGCTAGTTATAAATAACTCTCATCACTTTTAATATTGTAGTCCTTGAAATAAAATGGCCCCCTACAAGCCCATCATGGAATTGCTCCAAGAGATTTGTCACTTGATTATAATCAATACACCTAAGAATAACTTCATTGAGGTCTATTATAAATAAAACCACTTAAACCAATGTATAAGGTATGGAATAAAGTCTAAAATACTTTATCTTTTCCCTATCCATACCTTGTGGGCACTCACCTATTATTAAGACATGTCTCATATTCTAGAGCCAATTAGTGTGAGGTGGAGGTGCATCTATGTGTGAGTTGTTTTATGTTACCAAAATAACTTATTTATATTCCTAAAGGTCATCAACCACATCCTCACATAACCCTTTTCCTCTCACTAGCTTAGTGACCTTTATCTCCATTGCATACTCCATGACCATGGGGATCATGCCAACCCTCTTCTCACTCATATATTTGTTAAGAAGGAAATACTTCACTCTAAGAAGAGGCACCATAAAATATATGTTGCTATTGGAGAGAATTGGTCTAAATTTTTTTAGGCTTATCAAATATACAAGTACCTATTTTTATATAAAAATATACCTTACCTCATACCCATCTAGTCTTTGACTAAAAAATGCAATTAGTTGCTCAAGTCCTTCACCATTATTTTTCATCAACATAGATGATATATTGTCAACATTGGCAAAGGTGTAAAATATAAAATCACTTGAGAGTTTAGGATTCATGCATGAGGGTGCTTGGGAAATTAATTGCTTAGTAGCCTCAAATGTTGTTTTACCTTCTTTTAACCAAGTGAACACTTGGGTCTCCTTCAACATGGTAGCGATGGGTTTGACCAAGTTTTCAAAACTAGGTATAAAGTTTCTCATAAAGTTTATTTTTCTAAGAAAACTCTAGATTCCCTTCTTGTGCTTGGGTAAGGATAATGCAAAGATGGTACTTATTCTATCAGGGTTAATAGCTAATCCCTATTATGAGATAATATATCCCAAGATTTGCCTCCATGAATAAAAAACACATATTTATTAAGATTAAAAGAGACCCTATATTCTCTACATCTTTCAAAGATACACCTTAGGTGGTCAAGTGCTCACCAACTTTCTTAGAGAAAATTGTGATGTCATCCAAGTAGACTAGTACCATCTGATTTAGCAAGCTTTGGAAAGCCATGTCCATTTATCTTTTAAAGTTAGCTCTAGCATTTGACAGGCCAAAATTAATCATTTAATAATCATATATTCCCTACTTCATGGTGAAGGTATTCTTATATTGATCTTATTCCCTTGTCAACACTTGGTTTTACCTTAAATACCCATCCAAAAGAATTAATCATTATGGGCCAACAACTATTTGAAGAAGTTTCTGCATGGATGGTAAGGGGTAATGATATTTGAAGGAGACCTTATTTAGGTCCCTAAAATCAACACATAATCTAATCTCCCCATTCTTATTTCTTGCATGTACTAGGTTGGCTACCCATGAGGAGTGATTGATGGGAAAGATGATATTGGATTCAATTAATTTGGTCAATTATTTCCTCAAAACCTTTTCAATTTTGGGATTAATAGGCCTTTGCTTCTGCTTAATAGGCTTGGCATTAACCTCCAATTATTAGTGTGTTGGGTTATCTAGGGGTCAAAACCTCTCAGGTCACTATATTCCAAAGAAAATATGTCATCATATTCTTTTAAAAACTCAATGAAATCATGATTTTTAGCCTTAGTTCTTACCTTTCCAAACATTAGAAGTTTGTCTTTAAGGATAAGAACTCTTTCATATTTCTCCTCATCAATTGACATTACTACCTTATCTTTCCTCATATGGTTCCCCTCATAAAAAAAATTCAAGGGTGACCATCCTTTTAGGAATTTTGTTAGACCTTAGCTAAAAAATTTGATCATCATACTAATTTTGGAAACAATCTTGGTTCATTGAGGAGAACTCTGCTTCCTACTACAAGAAACAAGCAATCTACTTGTCACTGTGAAAGACCTACTAATGAACATCATTATTTGACACTAGTTGTATTACTACCACTTTGACATGTGTCTAAATTTTATACCTTTCCAACTTGTTAGGGATGTCAAACGAGTTCCCATAACTTCCAACCTATCAACATGTTGATTTTGGTTCCTTGGCATTGCTTAGATGTTGAAGGCCTCAAAGTCCTCAAGTATATCCCACAATCTATGTTTTTAGGATTTCATAAATGGATTATTTATGATATTTTGACCTATGATATGATGCACTATCATCTCACTATCCCCATATACTTATAACTTCTTGATTCCCCTCTAATTATCCCACTAAAGGCTATAGGTAAGGCCCTCATACTCAGCCACATTGCAAGAATAACTGAATTGAAAATTGTAAGAACAAAATACTTATCATTGGATGGAGATACTATAATTATAACTAAATGTACCCCATGCTTGTTTCTTGAACCATCAAAGAATAATTTCCATAAACCACTAGAATCTTCTTGTGGCCTAGTCATGGATGGCATAGACTCGTTCTCCTCATGAAAGAAATAGACTCCCATATCTTTTTTTTCAATACCTTGTAAAGGGTTAATTAACTAATTTTGACTTCATAACTCATCTAATAACATATTAGGTATCTCCTCAGGATGAGTTCTTAGTTCTTGACCAACAAAGTAATCATCTTCATATATGATGATGTAATTGATGTTTGGGATATTTGGCCTATAAGGTTATGTATTAAATTAATCAATAGGCTCAGCTTTGATGGATACCTTGGTCAGATATATTGTATTTAAAGCCATGTAATACCAATATATTGTGAAATAAAGTCCAATTTTGGTTGTGAATTATCTTGATAAGCATATGTAAAAATGAGGAGGCACATCTACAATCAACACATCTCGAGCCACTAAAAGACTAGGATAAGAATGTAGAGCCAAGTTTAGACCTTTGATAATGCTATCTAGGTTGGTGGAAGATACATCAAGCTTAAAAAATACCTTAGATTGGGGTTCATACTTCAAACTAAGATAATCTACTATTGGCTTTGGCATCACTGAAGTACTTTCTCCATTATCTACCATGTAGTTGTGTACCAAAGAGTCACTAATGATTATATAAATGTACAAGGGAGTAAGATTGACCACCTTATTTGCCCACCATGTATTAGGTCCTTAGGTTGCACTAGTGAGAACTACATTTTCCTTGGTTGATGTCTTGTCTAAAACATTTATCTTTGACAAACTCTCATAAAGGATATCCACCTAACCAAACATAGATAACATGTCCCACATTGGACTTTTTCATTTGTCTAATAATATTGATGCAAAAACCACCAGATTTTGTTTGTGATTTGGGAGCCACAACTATAATTTGAACTTGTGAGCTTTGGGCTATTAGGACATTCACTTGATTTTGACTCTTTATAGCTAATGAAACCTTTAGAGCAACTATAGGTTCATTTTGTTTTGATTAAAATGGAGTAATATTAGGAGGATCCTTGACTTCTTCCTGGTTACCATCCATGTTCCTTCTCTTTAACCTTGTATTAGTTTCCACTTGAATCTATAGTTGGATAGAACTAACATGTTGATTGAGTGCACTCACTCTTCTTACTCATAATTAACCATTATATCCCCCAACTAACTTGGTCCTTTATTATAACTTTTGCCTTATTGAGGATCTTCCTTTTTTGTCATCATAGGCACTTCTATGTTCTTAACCATAAGAGCTTGATTGTATCCATAGCTAGCATGCTAATGCTATTGCTCATTGAAATCTAGATTGAACTCAAGATTTAGGATAATATGTTTATCAATTGACTAACTCCAAGGCATGGTACACTCAACTTCTTAATAAATGTTGTTCTAAGTAGGGGACAAGGTATTATATGTGATTACAACATTTGGATTATAATTATTTTTCCTAACATAGTTAAGATTCCCTTGTCCTTGGCCTTGGAAATTTACTTTGTATGGTGGCTTATTAACTTGATAAGACTGATACTGAGTCAATTATGTAGCTTAATATGATCTATTTAACTAGGCTTACTACCTCTTCATATTCACCAATTAATTTCCAAAGGATTGAACCATGATCTTAAGCTCTTGGAAATTCTTGTTTTCTTAGGAGTCACTAGATTAACTAGTTGAAACATTTTCCTGTTTTGGTGTTTCCATGGCAATAAGTCTTGGCATAGGATGAATTGTAGAAAGGGGAGGAGTGATGATATAAGGTGGTTTAATATTAGGAAATAAGGGCATTAGTGGCTTAGGTGTAACATTTATAGCTTGTACTAGATAATTGTTTGCTCTGATTACCACCTCATAAACATTTGATAGTGTATTTCCTCCCATATATTGAATCATTACTACAATATCACTATTGAGGGATTTCAAATAGTAAAGGAATGAATAATTTGGATAAGGCCTGATAGAGATTAGAATTCTATCCCATGTATTTTATAACCTTATATTGAAATCTTGCATGACTTCATGAGGAGGTCTTTTGATTGTGGTTAGATATTTTGCAAGTGATAAATGGTAAATTTTGTCTTCAAAAATTTTACACAAGTCATCAACCAATTGACATGATGTGCAGGATTTAGCTATAAGGTTCTTATACTAGTCCAAGTTTTTGCCATTGAAATAGATGGCCAATAGCCTAATAGCCATATTTTTCTCATTGATGTCATGAATATTGTAAAATTTGGATATGTCTCTAAGGTGTTTAAAATTGGTTGTATATTGGTCTCCATTGAAGTAAGGGATAATTTTAAGAGCTATCACTAGAATAGGATCATACTGATAGAGGTATAGAAGACTCTGGCCATTCAAACCCATAAAAGGAAAGGCTTTAAGGAATGACATGGAAATAAAAGGTAATAATAATGATCTTTTAGAGGTAAACTTTGAAATTAGTCTAGGAGGAAATTTCCCTTTATATGGATGTATATTATCAAATCTTAACCTTTTTATTGAGTTTTAAGATAATTCAAAAAATTCAAAAGGAATACCTCTAGAAGTTGATCTTGTAGTCACCTTTGGTATGACAAATAACTATTTATCTACACTAGAATGTTGAGTATTGCTTAGGGTCACTAGATACTATTGAGTGTAAGCTTATAACCACCACAAATTCATCAAACCAACATCAAACTTGACCAAACTTCTTCAAATGTGGTTTATCCCACCAGACATGCAATAAAATCTTATGGCATTATTTTTCACCCTTAGAGGGGGTTCTTGAAGTTACCTCCAACTAAGCCATAATATTTTAACAACCTCAATCTATGGGTATCATATGGTGAGGTTTAACCTCTAGAGAAGGCCAACTTCCTTTAGATGGATAACCTAGACTAATGTTTCTACTTAGAAAATAGCTAGAAAGGGGGTAAAGGGTTAATAAGAAAGAGAAAAATGTGATGCACCAAAATTAAATGAGACATTCAAATAATTTTGAAAAAAAAATAGATTCGAACAAGAAAATACTTGTGCACACAATCTCACAACTAGGTAATTGCATAAGTATTTCATGAACTATGATTACTAAACAATTAAGGAAGTGAAGAGGAATTATGAGATTCACACTAAGCATACATTAATGGAAAAATTAACATAAGTTCAGACATGAAATTATATATAAAAAAGGTTAAAAGAGGCAAGAAGGAAGGAAAATGGATATATAATAATTTCCTTCACAAATCTTATTAAACACTAGCTAAAGGTAAAAGATAGGTAAAAAATATCTTATTACTTCAATAGGTAGTTCTTAAAAAAATTTAATAGCATTTAGCCTTGTTAAATGAGATTATCTTACTCTTTAAAAATTAAATATTCCTTATGAGAGTCTTAAAATCATAGAGAGAGAGAGAGAGAGAGATATCCTTTTTAGTGGAGAATAATAGGAGATATAGGAGAAAAGGGAAGAGAGAGGAAAAACACACAATCAGAATCAATAAATGAGATGTCATTTTTCAATTAATTCCCAAACACTTTCATCAAATAAAGACAAATCCTCCATTGAAAAATTAACTTTCATTTTACCCAGTAGCCTTAAGGCTCTCTGATTTGTTGAGAAACATACTAGAAGGCAAGGATCAATTGGGGATGATGGGTCATGTTCTTACCAAAAAGGCAAATTTTTAAAGGCTCTAAAAAAGAATTGATTACTCCACCTACACTTTCCACTCCCTAAATCTCTTTCTTAGATATTTTATGCCAACCTCCATTTCACTTCACTATAATCACAAAATCCTCATATTCATGGATCTAACAGAGCCATAAATATGTCTATTGTAATTGGTTGTAGGTACCTATTTTTATTGAAGATATGAACATGTCAAAATATGAGACACTTATTTTCATAATCACAACTCTGATCCTACTTCAAACCCTAGCTATGGGTTTATTATAGATGAAAATCAATCTCATTTATTAGTTTTCATATAGTTATGACCTCAATGAAAATCCCGTCAGGCCGCTTGACTCCATTCTTGATCTTTATTATGTCTCAATAGACCTAATCTATTGTTAAACATTATGGAAGCCAAGAAATCATTACACACATGAATTCAGTTAAAATAAAAATAAACACAGTCATGAAATGATGCTACAGCCTTTGACAATAGGTCTTTTAGGTTCTAAATTCTTAAACTAGAGGTTAAAATTGAGCTCTAATGGTGGCCCTTGAACTTGAAATATCTACTCTAGCTTGACATGAATCATATTTGGATCTTATATTTATACACTTGCCCATTTAGGTCCATAAAACCCCTTTGATCTATTTTTTTCTCCTATGTGGCACCCTTGCCATTTTGTTTATCATATTTAAAATATTCCCATAACAAATATAGACACGTGTCACCATCTTGTGCCTCCAGAATTTGATTAAATTTTGTCTATCAATATTTGATTTGAGCTTCCCAAATTATGATGCTTGGTAACCACACATTCCATTTATTGATAATACTATTAGTCTTCATCTAGTTACCACATTCACACCACATGGTGGCCTCTTGTGAAATCTGAGTTCATTGAATTCTTGACTTCAGTTAAATCATCAATATTCATCTATAGTTGAATGCATACCATCAATATTTGATTTGATTAATCAAACTATACCATTGATAATTTAATTCATCATGATCTTTCTACTTGTTATCCCTACATTCAACCTCAAGATCTTCTAACTTGTTGACCTTATATTCACCATTGATCTTTGATTACATGATTGAACTCATGTTGTTGATTTTAATGGTCCCACTTATTTAATCCATTATATGCATGGAATTGATCCATGATAAAATCAAGAGAGATTCTGACACTTGGTAGCACTACATTCACTTTCAATATCCTTTGAAGATTTTTGAATTTAAATAGTTATTTCTTGTGGCCTTTAGTTGACATCCTTGGGCACATTTCTCACTGTACAACCAAACTAACCTACTCAATCTTGCATGACATGTTATGATGGTCTAGTTCCTTTTGGATTGTGTTAATCATCTTTAGACCCATCAAGGATTTGATCAACCTTTGAGACTTTGACTAAACCTGCTTCATGCCCCCTAAATTCTCAAACACTATGGAAACTTGTAGATCTTTTACTTAAAATTTTAGACTTGCTTTGAAACGTACTTCCCAAAATCATCAAATTACACTTTAAGCATGCTTAAAGTATTTCAAAATATTACAAGTGATATCTCCTTCCACAAATGAGTCACTCACTCACTTAGAATTTTGCTTAAAGTGTTTCAAAAAAGTGACATGATCCATCTAAGTAAAAGCTTTGTATGTGGGAAAAATTTGACCAACAGGGTGAAAGGCCCAATGACCACTTGCAAGATGATAATATCTTGTGCTTTATGTTCCTCATTGTCATATGCTTTGATAATAATGGTTTTTGGTTGTAGGTCAGTTGTTATGTATTTTATATGCTTTACCCACTTTAGAGACACAAAGTTGAGACTCTAACCATTGTGTATAAGGATACATTTAACATTGCGGTTTGTTATACCAACCTTGATGTATAATGGGTTATTATGTAATGGGACCAAGGATGACATGTCAATTTTTTCAAAGGTAATTTGTTAGACAAGGGCGCAATGTATTATCATGGCTTGAAATTTATCTGGTGTGATGTCATCAAGTATGAAATATTGGCTTGAGTACTCATTCAATGTATCTTTATGGATACTAGATGTATGCATCAAATATATTATGGATATTTATGCATGTGTATTCTTTATAAACTCCATAATGTGATAGTTATTACATTTAATTTTGATAATTGGACTATTTTTGATAGGTATGGAGGTCTAAATAGGCACATTCATGGTATTTAGTTGAAATCCTTTGATAGTAATATTAGCTTATAAATTTGTGATTGCATAATATTAATCTGATATAGGGAGTTGGTAGTTAGATGGATAGGTAATAGGGACTAGAATGATAATTCTAGGGTAATGTTGAGCCTATTTACTAACATATTCTAAAGAAGAATTACCAGCATAAGGAGGTTGGTAGGTATTATTTAGATGATAGGAATTATTGGTTGAGGGTCTTGGTCTATTGGTAGTTGGTTAGGGGGTAATTGTAATGTGGTAACCTAACCACATGAGACGTTTCCTATAATTTTTTTAGGTATATTTAATGTCATGATGGCCTCCCTAATTGGTTTGGTCAGTTTACCCTTATTTTTGACCATTCTATTATTTTTATTCTGGCTGGTGTTATTGTCATTGATTTTATGGTGGAGTTATCTATCATTATTTCTAATAATGTTGGTTATTTTTATGTTGAGGAAATGGATTTTGATAAATTCCCAAGTTATGGTTGGTCATATGAGCATGAATATCTCTTTGTATATCTCCATTTTCTATCATATTTTCAATCAAATGCCTTAACTAGATGCACTAACATATGGAATGTCCCTTGACATGATGGTACTCAAAAAATACATGATTTTTTACTATTAAGGAAAATGAATCCCTTTATGAAATGATTTTGTCACTAACCAACCAATCATATTTTCCTAAACTAATTTACAAAATCCAAACTCAATAGTCTCTCTAAGGTCACTGAATTATTTGGTAATGGATGGTATTCTCTTTAGATGAGGTGCTTATAATTGGTATTTATTTTATTTTTGTTTTATTTATGGAGGAATTAGATGAATGAATGGAGCATATGGCTACTAAATGGGTAGATGTAAATGGAAAGTTGATGTTTGCACCATTTGTACATGATGCAATTTAGTGACCCCATTACCAAATAAATTATTGTTTTGGTTTTAGTCCCTCAGTATTTCATTATTTTTGGCCCTAGTTGGTGTTAAAAAATTTATTTGGATAGGTTTTTAGTTTTTTTATGATTTTTTTTTGGTTGTGCTAGCCTTGATGCTAATTTTGCCTCTAGTTGGAAGAAGATAGCTTGATGATCCCTTTGTTGACAAGGGATTTCTCAATCTATACTAATTTTTCAATAACTTATTAAAACATATGAACATATTACAGATCAAGATGATAAGATATATCACTATGTAGTCTCCTAGTAAATATCATGGTCAATTGTTTGTCTAGTAAATTATGGGTGAATCAGCTCACAAGTGCTCTCCATCATTGCAAGTATGTAATGAAGCTTTCACCATTCTTCTATTTTGTTTAAACAAAGTCCAAAACTATAATATTATGTTCAATATTATATGAAAAATGTTTTGAAAAATTATTAGAAAGTTCATCAAATTTAGGTACAAAATCCTTTAGCAGTTTTAGAAGCCATTACAAGGCTTGTTCAACTAGACTTATTAGAAAGAAAAGTAAATATATGTTATTAAAAGACACTGGTTGGAAATCAACAAATCATTATTTTAGATGCTCTTTTGGGTTAACTTTTCCCTTGTATTTATAAAATTTGGGTGGATCATAACCTAAATTAAATGGTATTTTAATATAATCCATTTTGAATGGATACAAGCATATTTCATCTAGTTTGAATTTCTTTGTTTTCTTTCTAGTCTAAATTAATTGAATTATATCCTTCATTTTTTGTAGCTATTAGAAAAGGAAATTGAATTTCATGGCACATTTTTGTTGGGATTTTATGCTCAAAGGTGGATTAACTTGATTAGGGTATGTATGAATGGCATACTACAAAATGTTGGTTTGATTGGTTGGATGACTAGGTATACATATCCATGAATTGGGATTTTATTGTTGATACATAATATGTTGTTGTTGGTAAAGTTTTTGGATAATATTAGATAAATATCCTTGGTTGGAAAATTATGTCTATGGTAATGATATTTTGCTAGGTAGAATGTGCTGACATTATTGAGTTTAGATGGGAACTTATTATCTACTCATCAAACCCTATTGTATAAAGGGAACACATTGGTGGTTAAAACCCTATTGTTAAAGGTATTATAGATTATATCCTTATTTTATGTGAAATACCTATTGGGTGAAATAAAAATGTTTCATATCACCTAATAAATTTTGTACTTTGGGACCTTACTATTGGTTACACATTTATTATTAGTTATGCACTTGTTGAGGGTTTGGAGTTTGTTATTATTGACCAATAGGAACATTCTGACCAATTTAAACACATTATGACTAATCAATGTTTGTAATTATTTAGGTATATTTGTTTATAATTATTGTGACAAGACATTAGTTTCCCTCTATTGAGGTGGTATAGTGTTCTGCACTTGCTGAGGTGGTATGTTGGTTTGTTATTTTTGGCTAGTTGCCCTCTATTGCATACTTGAGGAAGCATCTAGTTGAGAAGTGGAGATTGGTTTTTGTGTTATAAAAATAGGCATACCTATACCTTATTATTATAATCCACTCAAGGTATTATTTAGAGGAATATATTATGTTTTACTTGGTGGTATATTAGACCCACTTTGGTTCAAATTAGAATGTACTTGTGTGTTATCCATGACATTTTGAGTGAGGTCTTTCATTTGAGAAAAACATTATTATATTAAAATTGGAGAATTATAAATGTCTCTTAACATTTTACTTTGGATAAATTGGTATATGTTATGATTTTCATAGCCTAAAGAGTTTGTTTGTGGCCCTATTGAAGGAACTAGCTTTATAGGTGGCATATTTGAAATAACAATTTCATTAAAATTATTAGCTAGGTTAAGGTAATTTTAGTATGCTTTTTTTTCCTATTCTAATTGATCTTCCATAGGACCTTTCCCTTTCATAAGTGCACTTTAGCTCTATTGAGGCATTTTCACAAAAGCTTGATTGTAACTAGTTAATGCTTATTTAAACTATTGGTTTTAAGGCATATTACTAGGGTTTCTAATCAAACTAGTCATAATTTTGTGTAGGAAATCTAGTGGGAATTTGGCTCCTACTTCTACTATCCTATCTAGAATTTCATATTTTTTCTCTAACAAATGGTGATAAAAAGTATAGATCATAACTTGTCTACATTGGTATTATTACATAGTAGGGATATTGTTGTTAGATTTATTTAATAATAGGCATCACTTGAGCAAGTCATTATGCCATTTGCTCTTGCTCTTGGCCTAGATAGGATGGTGCACTCACCAAATGCACTAGTGGGTTTGACCTTTGTTATTTATAGGTAATATTATAATATGTATATGGATATATATCATAAGATATATCATCATCATATGAATCTTGAACAAATGGGTCACTAGTAACAATTTTTTCATAGTTTATATTTTACATAATACCATTACATGTATAGCAAGGCATTTTCATATCTATGACTAGGTATCCAAAAAAAAAAAGGTCTAAAATGGAAAATAATTTAAGTATAAAAAAAACCTTTGGCTCTTAAAAAAAGATGTCCAAAAGGTTAAAAAAATGGATTTAGGTCTAATGTAAATATAGGATAATAAATGTGAAACTAATTTAACAAGGGTACTAATTTTCCCAAGAGTGGTTATAATCAATGGCAAAGGTGAAAAAATCAAAAGCAATCTAATAACGATACTGATTTGCCCAAAGATGGTTATAATCAGTGGTAAAGATATATATACAAGGTATAATAATTATGAATTAGGTTGAAATTGAATAGTGAATTTCCCAAAGTCAATTATAATTGTTAGCATAGAAAATAATGCTAAACTTGGGAGCAAAGGTAAATATAAACAAGAACTAAAAAAAATCTAAATCTAAGGTCATTGGCTTAGATAAAATTGGAAAATAACTCATAAATCAATCTAGTTATAAGGTAATTGACTTGGAAAGACACTTTGTACTTGGATCACAAAAGACTTGACAATTATATCACAAAAGACTCTTTGATAATGAAACTAGGACATTTTATAACTCAACATAACAAATTATAATTAAGGTGTATGGTAACCAACTCAGCTCAAAAGATGTTGAAAGAAGGCACATGACAATAAAAAACCACTAAGTCTAGGTAAGGGGTCTTTAGATCAAATACAAAATCAATCCACGTAACACAATCTAAACATAAAGGTAGACTACCTAGACCCAAATTAGATGAGGCTTCGATGTAAACATGATTAGTTTAGGATTTTTAATTCAAAATATTTAATTTCAAATTTAATACAAAAGACTCTGATTTTATAAGGTAATAGGTTAGATGAAAATAGGAAGTGTAACCATGTGTTTTAAAATAAAAGCTATGAATGGTTTCAAATGAGACAAGTGTTTTGAAATAATTTAGGCAGCATAAAAACACTCCTTTAAATAAATGTTATGTCAATGGGTTTGGAAAAAATCCAAGGTGAATGTTTGAAACAAAATGGGCAGAGTAACGATGCCCCATTAAACAAGTGACACACAATAGTTTTGGAATAAAAGTCTAAGGCAAATATTTGGAACAAAATTGGTAGATTAACACCTCTTATGTCAAATTGGTGTGAAAAAAAGTGATGGTTTAGATTTTTCTCTATTTAACAAACAAATGATCAATTTTAGACCCAAACATATATGTAGAAATGAAAATAGAAATAACACTAATGGTTTATCTTATATCTAAATTGAGAAGGTCTACATAGCTCATGCCAAAGTTTCCACCAATGTACCAATTCTTAAAAGGAATTAAGTGTTAATATAAAAATAAGAAAATAAGTGTAAGTAGTGTTTTGAATCTCCCTTCTATCTCTCAATCATTGGTATGTGGCATAAATTTAGAGTGAGGGGCACTCGACATTTGGAAATATATTATGCATTAAGTGGGGTTTGTCTAAAATCTATAAGTTTTGAAATGTACTAAATGGTCCCAAGTGTGGATAACATAATGGTGCATCACTTGAATTAGATTAAATCTCACTAACTTACTATACAAAGGTATAGTCCTTTGTACAATGACTTCAATTATGTATTACTTAGTCAATTTTGATGTTTATCATGAACTAATCTAAGTTTTCATTATGATTGGTAGGATAATTGATCAGCCTTTTAAAATATAAGTATCACGTGACAAATTTATATACCCCATCATAGATTGGGTTTTGTATGATGTTGGGATATGAAACCCTAGGTCAACCCACCCCTAAATAACTTGTGAGGAAGAAATGACCTCCCACCTAGAAGCCATTTAAAGAAAATAAAAAAAGTAAACTTGGAAAGAATTTATAGGTCGTATCTAGATCACCCAAGCTATTCATATCTCAGGGAGAGAATACATGATGTTATTTCCATTTTAGGATAAAAATCAAGGTAATAAAAAAGGAAAATTTGGTCACCTGATTTCCCTATAGGGGATGAGGGGAGAGCATACATGAAAAGTTTTTAGTTTACCAAAAATAAAAAATTTAATCTAAGAACTTTGAAACTAGAGAATAAACAAATTAAAAAATATATCTTAAGAGCTCTAAACTAAAGTGAATTTTTGTTTCAAAGGAAAAAAATTAAATGTGAATGAAGTTTTGACCCCTTGGCCCTATTTTCTCTTGTAGAATTGAAATGCAAATAAAAAAAGTTTGGTTAGGTCAATTTTAAGCACTAAAATGAAAATGTGTATGAGACTTAGAAGTTTTTAAGACTCTCATTCTCCACCTTTGTTGCTAAGAAAATGTTATGGGGTTATCTTGTCTTTAAGCCAAAATATAATCAACAAACAAAATTCCATTTTTCATTCTTGAGTATATAAAAAATAGAAAGTGAAGTCATTGATTATGTAATAGAGCAAGGTTTTTGATTCCATCAAAGTCATTATTTTCCTACGACATAAATAAATAGAATTAGGCTACTAGTGAAGTCACTATTAAATAGTGGTGAAGTCACCTATTAGGCTAGGTGAAGTTTTTGATTATAGGTTAAAATATTTCAAAGTCACCAAAATCACTTAAAAACACACTTATCAAAGTCATTGAATGATAGGGTAAATGTCACCATTTTTTCTTGTCAATATCTCCATGATAGAGGGTGAAGTCATTATTTTGAATTTATCATTAATAAAAAATAAAATATTACAAAAATGGGATGGAAAAGGTGATATCTCCATTAAAAATTTCAAAATTATCAATTATAAACAAAAAAATGACAATAATTTTAGAACATAACTCTAGAATTTAAGATTTAAATGCTCTTTTAAATAAATTTAAAGGTTATACATCATTCTTCTGGTCCCACTGGGCATGCCATTATGTATCTTAGGAGTATAAAGAGCACACAAATGTTGGTTAGTTATTTTTTAGTGAATCAATTAAAAATCCATGTATAACAATGCAATAAAAATAAATAATCTTGCTTAAGAACAATGGGAAACATAACATAATGGACAAAACCACAAAATAGAGATAAAAACACAAAAAGAATTTTACCTACCTTGTCAAATTTGATGTCCACTTGTTGGCATAGTAGATGTTATTGCTTAGTCTATGAAATTAGATATTTAAATCAATGATTCTTCATGTTGGTATCTATTGTGAAGCTTGGTATCAAATTTGCATTATAACATTATTTATCTATATTTTTTAAGGCATTCTTGTAGAATAACCATACACAAAATATTATTTGGGTAGTGTGAGGGAACTTGTATTTATATGTATCAAAACTAAATCTAACCCCATGGAGGTTAGGTTCAATTATAACTTTGATTGAGTCTAAAATAACTAAGGTTGAGTCAGGTTAACCCTGGGTTGGGTTAAAGCACTCATGAAGTCTTAAAAACTCATTTTTAGATAGTTATGAGATATGACAAATAACATTAAATATTTGTGAGGTTGTGATTCACCTTTATGGAATATTAGGAATTAATAAATCACTTTATTAGATCACTTGACTTTGAATTCATATTTGTTGAAAAAAACTTTTTTATATAAATGAAATTTACTAATTCAACTTGGAATTTTTACTTGAACAAGTTAATTGAGATTTGATTTTTAATTAATCTTTCCTATTTTTTTTTTTGGATTTGATAATTTTTTTAAAGCTTTGTATTAATAGGTTGATAGGAAAATAATGTTAATTTGTATAGGTTAAAATCTAACTAGGGTTGAAACCATAATAGGTTATTAGTGTATACAATGTAATACTCCAAATAAGCAAGCTTCAACATGTTTCTAAGAAATTAAATTTCTTATGTAGATAAATTGGGTAATTAAATTTTATTATAGGATTAAATTTTGTCATCTATTATAAATTTATTTGAATCCTATTTTAGGCATGAAAGTGGCCAAAAATGAGTGTCTATAGATACTATCTATTTAGTGGCTTTCACCCTTCTTATACAATATCAACTTGGATTATCCTATTTGATGTTAGATAACTTATTTTAGTTGTATATGTTAGGTTGATACAATCATATTAATGCTTAGGTATGGTTTTTAGTATTGGATAAATATATATAGGGATAATATTTCATTCCAAACATATCTTATATTCTTTATTGAGTTTGTTTTCATTCACACTTCTACCCTAAAGCATATTTGGACTTTTTAGTCTAGAACCTTATCTTGAGGAAGTGTGTCTTATGTTATTTTTGAATATTAATAGGATGAATCATTGGGAGGTACTATCTAATGATATCTTAGGTATTTATCCATCCATTTTAATTCTTCAGTGCATAACATCTCTTTTAAACCTCCACTTAAGCCAAGGGGGAGACTGATGCTTGATAGGTCCATGCCAAGGTAAGTATTTCTAACCCCATGTTATTTCATTTATTTACCTATAATAATCTATGTTTCTTATTTATTATTTAATTAATGCATGTGTATCCTATATTAGGCTTTGTCTACACCAAATAATCTCATGTGGCTATGTTATTTCCTATACTTTCCATATTTTAATTTAGGTTAGATATAACCTTATTTGGTTGATCATTATGCCTTACCCAATTACAATCATTATAACACTTATCCTCTATTTATTTTAGTTTAATATCATACTTATAATAATTAATTAAAATATATTTACCTTCATATATGCCTAGTAATAGCTATATATTCATGTCATAGGATTATACTTTCCAATGATTTCCTCTTGACATTCACTTTTTAGGTTTCCCTATGCTAGACCTATAAAATTCATAGGTCATACTAGATATTATAATTATTAGGGGATATATTTTATTGATATTATTTGAGGTCATGTCTATTTAAATATGATATTTCTAGGTTAATACTAACCCGTGAATACAAGAAAACTCTAAACAAACTACTATTTATACACATTTCCTCAAAGCAAAGCTTTAGCCAGTACATGAAGTTCATAATAAATTTATAGTATAGTTTTTATACCTTAAAATTATTGATGGTATAGCTTATGAAGATATTTATACATTATATATATTTTCCAATGATGAGTACCTCTTGTAATACACTGGGAGATATGAAGACCTTCCTTCCTTCTATTATAATAATATATTTCCTTATTCAATAACTAACCAAGCATAATTTGGGTAAACTAAAGACACTAATGAAAAAAATAGATTATATTGTCCAGATAGTATTCCAACAACACCATATAGGGAATAAAAATGAATTTTACTTAATGAGTCAATATAATATCATTAAAGATCCATGTCTAGTACTTCTTATGACCATATTAAAGAAGGATGAAGATAAAAGATAATAATATTAGGAAAGTTATACATGATTACTCAAAATTATTTACATGGTATTATACATATATGTTTGGAATTGATCCTTTAGTTTCAATGCATAATATAATGTCATACCTAGGTGCGAAGCTAGTCAATAAAAAATTAGAAAATACATCTAAAACTAATCTTGGTCATCAAATATAAAATTGAAATGTGTTTAGATACAGGTTTAATTAAATATGTTAGTTACACTTAGTGGGCATATAACATATTAAAAATTATAAAATGTACTGGATACCATCAATGTTATATAAACCATCAATCTTTAAACAAACCATGCCCCAAAGATGATTTTCCCTTACCAAATATTCATGTGATTATCGATTATATTGCTAGTTATGAAATTTTATACTTTATGGATGAATTTTAATGGATAAAATAAAATAAATATTAAAAATATATACCAAAAATAAATATCATTTATCATACCACAAGGAAAATTATATTATGTCATCATGCCTTTTAGATTAAAGAATATAGTGACCTCTTACTAGAAAAGTATGACAAATATCTTCCATGAATATATACATAATATTTTAAAATATTACATGGATGAATTTCATTAAAAATAATCAAATCAACATGATCATGCTATATATCTATGGTAGATATTTTAGAGTCTACATAAATTCATTGTGTGCTTAAATCCAAAAAAAATGCATTTTTGGAGTTATATCAATAAATTTTCCTGGATATATAGTATCTCAAAGAGGCACTAAAGTAGATCTTAAGATTATAAAATAAATCAATGATAAGCCTCATATAATAGTACTAAATAAATTATAATCCTTAAAATGAAATATTCATGTAATAAGATAGTTTGAAGCTCAGTTGATGGATAAAACACAATATTTCACATGCCTATTAAACAAAGATACAAAATTTGAATGGGATGATAAATATTAATAGAGTTTTGATGAAATTAAATAATATATAATTAATCAACCTATTATCATTCCTTTAGTACCAATAAAACCTCTAATCATATGCATTTAAGTTATAGATCATGCCTTCGGAGCTATTTTATCATTTTATTAATTAATATTACAACTAATCGTAATTTAGATAATGTAATATACTAGTTTAAAGTACTATAAATATAGTTCCCAAAAAAAATTGAAGATGAATAATTGAAATATACAAATCAAAATAGAAATGAAACAAGGTTAAACCATGAAAAATAAAGATATACTTAGTTTTTTTAGTTGTTAGGTGACTACACAAGAAAAAAGATCACATGAATAAAAATAATGTAGAAAACCTAGAAAATTTATAGAATATGACTCAGAGTGATAATTGATGTTATCCTTATTATTTAGTTTTTTTATTTTTTACATAAAGCAAAAAAATTTGTAAGATTCAGGTGTGATACTGAAAATGAGGTTTTATTATGCTCATTTTATCTTTAGAAGCTATGTAGAGACCTACAAATTCATTATTGAAGTTAAAAACCTTAGCTTTGTGGAACACGGATATAAATGATTATGAATGAGTAAAAATGGGTAAGAAATTAGAGTTATGATAGACCTCAACACCCCATTGTGTTGAGCACTACCTACATACCAATAAGATGAAGAGAGATCAATCTTTCATGTAGTTATCCCACCTAAGTGCTTTGTGAAATTGTGTTCCTTTGACTATGTGATTGCATCTATAATTAGATTGAATACTTGATCATGCCTAGCTAAGGCTTTATAAAATTGAATTTAGGTTTGGTTCATGACTATCTGATGTTATTTGAAATAGATTTAGGAAGAATAGAGACCTTATTTTTTATTTGAACTTATGTAAATAAGATCTTTTGATAATATTGATAAGCTTGCTCAGATTATTGAAATGAATCAATTAAATGTGATTTTATAGTGGCTCAAAAGGTATAAAAACCCATTTGAGAGTTTTTAAATCTTAAGGCCAACATTAAGGATGCTTTAATTTTTGAAAATTATCTTTTTTGAGGGAAGGACAAAAATTATAGACACAAACATTAATGCCAATCATTCTTGTCTTTTCCCTTCATGAAAGGTGTCAAGTTTTGGTTTGAGTTAGAGTATATAGATGCATAAAGGTGTTTTTAGTAGTAATATCAATTTCTAGGTGATAATAGATGTAATTTTGGTGAAATAAGATCTTCTCTTATCCTTATGATAGGTCAATTTGGTGAAATGAGTATTAATTAAGTGCACATGTTATTTAATGGTGAAAAGGGGCAAAATAGGCATGCTCAAGTATTTGTGACAAAATTGAAGTTACAAAATTTACTCCCCCTTTAGTATAGAAATGAAATTAATAGAGAGACATACCTTAGTATGTAAGACACACTTTGTATTTTAGTTTCATACTTAAATCATGAAAGGAACTATAATATTCAAAAACCTTAAAAAAGAAATAAAGTAGTTAATTTGTTCCTTTGAAAAACTAAAACTTGAAAAGATAAATTTGAAATTTGAAACTTTACTTGAACTTTGATAGTTTATAATTTGAAATGAAATTGCTAAGTTTAAAATTGATTACATTTGAGTGATTTAAAAAATCAAAAGGAGAGTATGTAATGAGTACACCTAAATGTTTAAAAAACATGTTGACTTTTATGATTTTAATTATTTATTATTCTTCCTTGTAGAAATGGAGAAATAATTCCGACCATGAAGTGCTTCGAAAATATGGTTCTTTAGCCAAATGGATAAACATGAGGGTGATAACACTCAAACATGTATTTGTTGTTTTGATGAGAAAGTGTCATTTATTGAATAATTTTGAAATTGATTGTGTTTTTCCATATTTGTAACCCCAAGATATAAATGTGTTAGAATTCTAATGGATTTCCTCACACGATGATGAAGTACTATGTTGACCCAAAGTTATGTGCTATGCAACTAAATTAAATCAACCGCTATAGATATCTTATAGATTCAATTGAAAAATCTTTGTATATCATAAAATTAAGAACATAATCAGAAGATAATGTAATCCACTCATTCTCTTACCATTCTATGAAGATAGAGACTATGACATAAAAATATTATTATGCCCCCATTGTGACTATAAAATTTGAAACTATATGTGAATGCTCATTATAACTTTGAAATTGTGTGAATTTGTTTTTGAAAATAAAATAGGAGTGCATGTTTAGTCACATATATCACCATAGTATATGATAATATCTAAATTTTAAACTTGAAGCTTGAAAATGTGTTTCTACCCAACACTAAAACAGGTGGATTATCTCATGCATGAAAATCCCATTGAAATACCCCCTTTTAAGGTGAGGTAATTTTCTCCTAAAAAGTAACTCATTTTAAAATATAAGTTAACTTGAAACATGTGTATTAAATTATTATCATTGAAAATATTATCATATCAAAGTGTGTTATCATAGTGATATTTGAGCTTTTACATTGAAATTAAGAGGCAAGGCATATATAATATATCCTTGAAGCTCATGGAATTAGTATTTTAGTATGTTATGAGTGCATGATATGGATCATGACACTTATAAAATTCATAAAGATAAAAAAAAAACACACACAATAAGAAAAAAGATATGAAATTGAGATAGATGGGCCAATGGCTAAGATTAAGGACATCTTCAAATGTCATAAATAATACACATAGAAATTATGAATTCCAAAAGAAAGTGGCATGTTCAAATATATCACACACATAGATTGAAGGGCCAAAGAAAACACATGTTGAAATTTCACACACCACACATAGGGATAAAGGCCAAAGCAAGAACATGTTCAAATGTCATGCACAACACACAAGATCTCACATAGATGTAACAGGAAAATAATCACACATAAGGGCTAAGGTCTAACACAATATAAAATAGAAATCCTAATATACTATGTATGAGTAATCATCATAAATATAATATAGAATTAGGAAAGTAAGTCTGAGCTATGTGTGTGTCATGTAATAATATCTTAGAAAATAGTAGGTTAATATACACTATGTAAGATAGAAATGTTAGCAAGATATTTTTATATAATTGAAAGCTCAATATTATAGGGGTTATATAAGGATAACACTTTCATACTATCACTTTTAAGTAATAATCCACTAGAAAGATCAATGGTTAAATGAGAGTACAACATCTTAACTTGTGAAAATGTTTGTGTGTCTTTCAAAATGATTCATAGATACCCATGAAATGCTTGTGTGATATATAAATAACATCTTATGTACTAGTCATGACATAAGTAACATATTTCAAATATGTAAATTACATTGATAACCATGTTTAGGTCCTATTTTTGTATTTTTAAAATATTTGAATATTTTTGCATTTTTTAGAATATATGATCTTTTTTATATATTTTCAATATGGAAAAAATAATAAAAAATACTGAAATGAAATCAAGGTGTAAAAATATAATAAAGGAGACTAATCTATATAGTTCATAAAAAGTGTTAATGGAAGATGTGTACTAGTAAGGATTCAAATGGATCAATACAAGTAATTTACCCCCTATGGAATTTGCATTTTAATTTATACAAATATATAGGGTTTTTAAAAATTTAAATAGGTAACCAGATATCCATTCTCATTTATCAAATGTATGTGTCAAAACATGTTGCATGTATGGAGCTACTGAATTTAAAAACAAGGAGATTTTTCATGAAAATTGGAAATTGCATATTGGTACTACATGAATAATCTATAAATTAATATAGTTTTGTGTGTGTGTGTGTGTGTGGGGTCTATAAATGTAGGTTATGAGCATAAAAAGTGTGAGGATGGGATATACCTATAGGATAGTATTAGGTGATGTTTTTATCTTATTTTGCCTGATTTTGTCTTGTATAGAAAAAGATAAAATTCTAGAAATAATTATGCATGAAAATAGATTAGTTTCATTGTTTAGAGAGATTGAATAGTTTTTGATACTATATAGACCTTGGAGTGAAAATAAAAGAGAAAATAGGTCAACAAGTCATTGAAACCCAAGGGCATAAAATAATTTATCAATTAATTTCAAATGAAAGAAAATAGAGGAATACAAAGTAACCATCATAAATAATATATAATAAGATTTTTATGTTTTTAAATAATTTTGTATTTTAATAATGGAAATGTTATCAAATGATTTCAAGATGACCACATAAATATGTAATAAATGGTAAGTGAATGACCTTTTATGAGTAGCCATTGTTTTGTATGATATTATATGAAGACATGATTTTCTTTTTTTCTATTGCTTAGTTATTTGGTCATCTCATGCAATTGTAATCATGGAGCTTTAATGCTTAAATGTGATATAATCATGATATTTACCTTAAATATCCCCATGGATATCATCCATGATCTTCCTATTTTTATTTTAAAATCATATAATGTAGAATCAATAAGAAATATGTTTTTTATTGAAGTGTAATTGGTAGATCAATGGATCAAATGTGGTATTGACGTCTCACAATATTGTCCAAGTTTTTATCCAAGATATTGAATGTTTATAATTCATATATTATCTTTTTAAAAGGATGTGGATTTTAGTACATTTCTTTCCAGCAGTAATGAGGTTAGAAAATGAAGGTTCAATAAATGAGGAATTTTTGTTAACAACTTCCTTTGTATTTCCCTTAGTAGGTTGATCTTGAATTTTAGACTATTTTAGTAAGAATCCATTTCTTAATATATTATTTATTGGTTTATTTTTAAAATGAGAATATCCTTGTGATTTCTTTTGTGATTCACTATGTAACTATGATTACTCTAATTTTTTATTTTGTAATTGGTCACTTATAATTATTTCAAGTTGTAATGTGTGAACTTCTACTTCTAAAATATACTAAACCTATTAGTGATTAAATTTACATTATTACAATATAAAGGCATACCAAGTGGTTTTTTATCTTTTGAATTTATTTAAAGTATATTAATTTACATAGCAATCTCTCAATAAACTGTAGGAGTAACAAGTGTAAACAAGGTATGAGATAAATAGTCATCCAAAGGATTAAAGTATAATTTGTGAATTTTACCATTAGTCATATCAACTACGTGGGCTCATCCTCATTACTATCATAGTAATCAAATAAATGGACATTTTAAACTTCACAATTTACCACTAGATGGAGAGTAAGTATAACCTATTATTAATTTCATTTGCATGTATCAAATTCTTAAATGTAGCCAAGTTCCATTTTTGTCCCAATTTGTTTGTTATATACCATATATTTCTTAATGTGTTATGCTTGTAAGTGTTTATATTGGGTGAATTATTTAATCATTTTTGCTTTATTTTATTCTAATTTTGAAAATTATTTTTATGGTTTTACCATTTCTATTTTTGATTTATCATGTTTATTATTGTGTGATTGTTCTTGATCTAAATTTTTATTGATATTATTCGATTCATCAATTTCATATGTTAATGTTTGGTCCATGAGATATTTTGAGAAAGAGGAATAAAGTGTGGGTTATCTAATTTTTATTTATATGGTTTAATTCTACAATATTGAAAAGGGGAATCATCAATAGGAAACTCATAAGAGTATTCTTGAAGCTTAAATTTCAAATATCTATGTAATTTAGATGGTATAATTGGCATAATATATATCCAAGGTCTTATAAATAATAAATTATAATTAAATTGACAAGATATAATATGTAATAAAGTAGGTATCATTTATGGCCCTAATTTTATGTCTAAAGTGATGAAACCTACATTTTTTTGTACAACTATCAATGTCTTTGATATTTATATTTTTTTTTTGAAGGCTACTAATGTTTATAACCAATTTTTATAAGAAATTATTACTAAAAATTTTCATTCCAATTCCAATTTAGACCAATACCCTTTTAATTCCTTTGTTCAATTTTCATACTTTGATGTAAAATGGTATATTTTGTGTGATTATATCTTAGTTTGGAAACTCCTCATTATAAAAAATGATTCGTGTGTCTGCATATTTGAAAGCATTCATGATTGGAATAATGGTAATAGGTTGTGTGTCATTAATAATAACATTATCCTTTAATGTAGAATAAATACTATCCTTATAGATTAAATATGTTTTTATACAGTCTAAAATTTAAATTTTGGTAGGATTATTACTTAATAAATCAATAATCTCATATCCTTTGGGTTTATTTTCTTGTCATTTAGGAAGTGGTGGGGGTTGAGGAGGAAAAAATTGAATACCTATATGATGTGGTTTCTTACTTCATTTATTATTAACAAAATGGTCATTGTACCAATATAAGTAGTGGGAGAATAATGGTAATAGTATGATAACTATTAGATTATTACAGTCTATGTAGAGTAATGAGGTGTCATAGATGATATTTGATGTCTAGTTATGATTGGTAACATTTATGATTAAATATTAAAATAATGAGAATCTGATGGCATTTAGGATTACCTTTGAGCAATATCAATATTATTGGAAACATCTAATTATTCTTGTGTATAGGTTATGCTTTATTTAATAAAGTTTTCCATGAGGTTTGCTTGCATTTTATCACTCATAACCATATGATTTTGAGAAAAACCACAAAAAATAAATATACTAAAAATAAGATTTGAAACCTTATAAGGTTTTAACCCTAAGGAAAACATGTGGCTTAGATGAGGTTCAATTAATACAAGGGTTCACCATATGTTTTATCTATTTTTAAATTAATATTATAATTAACCCTAAATTAGATAATGGAATATACTAGTACAAGGTACTGTAAATATAGTCCCTAAAAACAAACTAAAGATGAATAAATGAAATAGATAAATAAAAATAGAAATGAAATAAGTATAAATTGTGAAAAAGAGACATATACTTAAATTTTTTAGTCTTCAAGTGTGTGTACAAGAAAAAAGAATGAAAGAAAAAAATAACATAGAGAACCTAAAACTTTATAGAAGATGAGACTGAGTGACCTCAAGGATAGAAACACCTAGTAGGATAAGATTGATTCACTATTTTCCATATTAGTTACGTTTATTCTTTTTATTTTAAAATTAGAAAATTTAGGATAGTCAATCATGACAATGGAAATCAGGTCTTCTTGTGCTAATTTTATCTTTAGAAGTTATACAAAGACCTGTATATGCCTTATTGAAATTACAAACCCTAAATTTATGCCAAAAGGAGGTAATTATTACAAAGGAGTAAAAATGGGTTAGTGGTTGGAGTTTTGTGAGACCTCATCACCCCACTATGCTTAGAATTGCCTAAATACCATTACTCTAAAGAGGGATTGAATCTCCATGTAGTTATCCAACCTAGGTGATTTGTGAAATTGTTTTCCATTGATTATGTGAATGTATCCAAAATTGGTTGTAATACTTGATCATACTTGGCTAGGACTACATAAAATTGTATTTTAACTTAGCTCGTGACTACTTGATGTGCTTGGAAACTGATTTGGGAAGAATATGGACCTTTATTTTAGTGCAAACTTATGTAAATAAAATCTTGTGATAAGATTATTAGGCTTACTATTATTTTTGAAATGAATTAATAAAATCTTATTTTATAGTGATTCAAGAGGGGGAAAGACCCATTGGAGAGTTTTTAAATCTTAAAACTGAACCTAATGATTCTTTCCTTTCTAAAATTTTAACTTTTGTGTTGGAAGGAAAAAAAATGTAAGACATGGATAATAATGAAAGTCATTCTTATCATGTTGGGTGTTCTTGTACCTTCAAGAAATATGTTAATTTTTGGGTATTAGCTAGAGTATATTTATACATAGAGGTATTTTCAATAGTAATATCATTTTTTAGGTGACAATAGATAGCCTTGTGGTGAAAGGTGGTCTTATCTTGTACTTAAGATAGGCCAAATTGGTGAAATGAGTATTAATTAACTACACATGTCAAGTTATAGTGAAAAGGGATAAAACATGCATGATCAGGTGTTTATGACCAAATTTTGGTTACTACAATATCTTTAATTATACAATATGATGTGATCATAAACCATACATTAGTAGATTATGGATTTTTTTACAATGCAATGTGAAATTCATGTTTAGCTCTTGTGTTCATATCACATAATTATAAAATTATATTCTTAATAATCAAACAAAATTTATCACAAAGGTAGACCCACTTAAGTTTTTCATATCCAAATCACATTTATTTGGACACATTTCCAAATGTAAAATGTTACTCATAGAATTTAACTTAATTTTCACATCTCAAAATTTTTTAAAAGAGTAAATAATTGTATATCACTTAGCTACCACACTATTATTAGACACATTACCTATAAATTATGATTTTTTTGATGATTTCAATACATATCACATTGATAATGACACAAGGATCATGTAATTTGATGGATAAAAATGTAGCATTGGTGCCAAAAAAAGAACAATCTTTATTACTCCTCATGGTTAGCTATTGTCATTTAATTTTCATGTAAGATAATTTAATCACTCATAAACTATTGTATTATTTTAATATTAAATTGTAATATTCATTTTAATATGATTCATGGATAATCCCTAATTAGTGCACAATAATCCACAAAATATTATTATATAAGTGTATCAATTAGGTTATTGACTTGATTGAAATATGATATTAATCATATATTTTTAAATTAAATTATAAAATGAGGCATTAAATAGGGATCCTACCCTTTACAAAAAACACACAATCTTGGACTATAAACTAGAATATAGACATATGCCTACTAAAAAAGGAACATGAGATTCCATAACTATAAAAAAACACAAACACAACTAGATAAAAATAAAAAATTAGAAATTAAAAACTAATATCTTGGGAATCTCCATTCATCATACACCTTCACCCATTTTTTTATGAAAGTGTTAAAAGTGGTCTCCATGTCTTTTGTAAGTTGAAGTTTTTTTTTGGTCATAACTGATCCTTTCCTTTTTTATCTTGATTTTCATCATGATCATACTCATTTTTCCTTTTTACAAGGGTGATGAGACCTTACATACTTTGATCACATTTATACATGGCTAACTAACCAAAATCCACAAGTAAAATAAGATTATCTTTTAACATTTCATTTTATTTTTGCATATTGTCCACTTTCTCCTTTAATCTCTAAAACCACATATGCATCTAAAACAAATTGTCTTACTACATAAATTACCATCATTCTGACTCAATTTATTTAAATCCTCCTTCATATGGTAATTATCCTTCATAAACCATATTTAAAATTATTTATGAATGTCTACTTCCTCTTCAATCTATGCAAACTTGTCTTTCTTTTTAATATCTTTAGCCAAGTTTTACAAAACTAATTGTAATTTATCTTAGTCTTTGGATAAATATTCATCCTTATTTATATTATCAAGACACACACTTCTTAATTGAATTGTTTTTATACTCTCTACGACATTTTGAATTTTGTTTTCATTGTTCCCCAAGGCTATAGGGCCTATTTCACACATTATTGCTTCCATACCAGAAGTGTTAAGCATTTCCCCTTCTCCAACCTTGCCAGTATCTTCATTGTCTCAAAATATATATTTCACTTCATCTTGGTGAAATTTTATTGGCTTATAACTATGGAAAACATTATTATTTTTATTATAGTATTCCCATTAAACTTACAAACCCTATATTTACCCTTTCTCATAGGACCATACAAAGTAGGATTATGGGCATTAAATGATTTTAACTAGAAAAATAATAGTCTAATGAAGAGGTAATTTATTCTTAACCCTTCAAAATTATTAAAAAAAATCATAGAATGCAATATGTAAAATAAAAGGCTCAAAGGAATTTTATGCCTAAATTAATTCAAAATGGAAAGTGATAGAAGTGCAGTACCATGGTTATACCTTCTAAAGTGATATACATCATCACCTGCTCAACTACCAACTGGTATCTAGTAAGATACTCATCTTCCATAATAAATTTACCCACCTCCTCCATATAGTCTTTACTAATTTTTATATACTTATTGTCATGTATCTTCAAACCCATCACCTAGGCTATTAATCCCTTAATGATTTCAATACATACATTATTTATTTAAGCCAGCTGATCTTTTCATCTAACATCAAACTTATTTGAAATGTGATCATCATATATTTAAATACATTCAATGAAATTGGTGAGTCCACCTATATGTAGGATATACTAGATATGTGCATTATTTTTTATCTTTCCTATATATAATTTCTCAACTTAATTGAACCCACCTCCCATTTTTTTAGGATCACAAGTAATAGAGAAAATAACACTTATAATAAGGGAGATGAATTTAAATGGATTAACATCCCTCAAATGAAAAACATAATCTTTCCAACACATGTGAATGATTAACTAGGGTATCACATTATAAAACTCACACATATTAACCTTACTACTATTAATTTCATTATTAGCTCTACCTTAGATGTAATTATTACAATGACTTAACATGAAAATCAAGACAACATTAATAATCATGATCTTACATTTAATTTCAAACAGACCTATTAGTTTTCTTTTTAAAACTAATATCATTAATATAATTAGGAAATTCATCCCCTTTGGAACAAATCTTGAAATCTGGTGATACTACACCTTTGTTAGAAAAATAATCTACCAATTTATTCCCTTTTGGATAAATGCTATAAATAAACCTCATTGAAGGTATTTGTAATAAAAAAATATTCTATAATGAAATCAATAGTCTAGCTAGTTATATTTACCTTCTTTAATAAATTAATTATGTTTAGAGAATCACCCTTAATTTCCATCTTGGTGCATCAAAAATATTTAGCAACCTGAATTCCCCATAATGCTTCTTGATCTTATACAAAGTGGATAGTCTGAACTCCCATGTTTCCTTCATATACAACCAACAAATTACCATGGGGGTCTCTGAAAACTCCATCTCTCCTACCAAACTAGGGTTCCCTTTTGAGTATCCATCAAAGTTAATTTTTACCCACCTTGGTGAAGGAGATAATCAATTGATAATCCTTCATAGTAAAATTTTGGGAGATACATAATTATTAATTTTAACCATGATATCTCATTTTATTACCACAACCTATTCTTATTGAGAAAAAGCTTTATGTTTTCCCCACTTAATTATTTGAATGTTCTCAATGAGAAAGTTCATTATCCCATACGCCACTATTTTAATAGGGTTCTTGATTTTCTTGAAAACCTTTTTATTATTTCCTTTCCATATTCCCCAAAAAAGGTGTGAGAAGGATAAAGACCATTTTTTTTAAGGTTTTTGTTAAGAAAATGAGATTTTCAAATAATTCATGAATTCAATAGAGAATAAGGATGGAAACAACTAATTTGGAACCTTTCCAACATTATCCCCCAAATATTAACAATAAAAGGACATTAAATCAAGAGGTTAAAAACTAATTCATTATTTACCTCACAAAGTGGATATATATTAACCTAAAACATAACTCTATTACATAAGTTATCTATTATTATGAAGAATCAACCATTGTAATATGTTTATTTTAGGTACCAAATCCTTGTCCCAAAGCTTTCACCATGGAATTTTGTCATCAACTAGAGGGATCTATTGGTTGTATCCAGATCTAACTAGATAATTTCCATTGTAAGAGTCCACCCAAAGTGATTCATCATCCTTTGTAATATTAGTAGTGTATATTATTATAATTAGGATATTAATATATAAGATAATATTATATAATTATTTCCCCATATGGTCAAATTGAAGTCATTTATAACATATTTTACCATTATTTTATTATATATAATCAACATCCTAAATTCCATACTAATGTTAAATGTGATCTAAAATTTGGTGCCATGGTTCTAGTTATTTTAGTGGATTGTCAAGGATTAAATAATCTTCATATAATCTAACATTTTTATCATTCAAAATTATCCATTTATAATGATTGAGAATAATTTCCTTATTTTTGACAAAGAAGTTCCATATAACTAACCCTATAATAGGATTTTTATTGGTGAGAAAATTTATTGTCATTCTATTATCCAAGTATTTGGTCTATAAAATACTTAAACATTAATTATAATATTTTATAAATATCATAAAAAGTTTACCCACCAAATATTTATTCATAAGGTTCAAGTTCCTAAGACCAATACCACCTTAAGAAATGGATCTACAAACACTTTCCTAGGAAACCAAGGGGAATCTATGTTTTTGTTCAATTTTTCTTGAATCAACTTAAGAATATTGAAAAGAGAAATAATATATACCAAGATACTTTAAAATACACTTGTTATTATCATAATCTTAGCTTCTTGTGTTAAAATAACACCTTTCCATCTAGATAATTTCTTCTAGAATATATCCAAAAGTGGATTCCAAATATTAGAAGACATAAGACAAACAAAAAAGGGAATACCTAAGTATGTTGAAGGTAGAGATTTAATATGGCATACCAACACTTGTTCTATCTTATTTTGTCTAATGACTAGGATATTCACACAGAAAAGTAGACTTTTATCATGGTTGATAAGTTTATTAGAAACCTAATCATAATTTTTAAGAATTTTATTCAAAGCTTTAGCTTCTATTATAGAATAAATATCTAGAGCAATCATATCATTCACAAATTTTTGGTGAAGAGTAGAAACAACTAAACTTCTAGCTTAAAAACCATTTAGTTCACCTTGTCTCTGAGAATGCAACCAATTTATTCTAAGAGAATCTACCATTAAAATGAATAAGAAGGGAGATAATGGATCCCCATGACATAACCCATGTTTAATATAAAAAAAATAGTAGAGCATCAATTTAAAATTATTAAAATCATAGTAGATGATACACAACTATGAATCAACAATCTAAAATGAGAATGGAATCCAAATTTTTCAAGAACCATGTCTTATAAGTCTTATTCAAATTTATCATTAGCTTTACTCATGTCAAGCTTCAAAATAATAATAGTCTCTTTTCTCATTTCCATTTGATGAATGGTCTCATGGAACACTATTATTTCATCATAATTTTGACCTCTCATAAAAATCCCCCTTTGCTTGAGGATATTAGCTTGTTCATCAAAGGCTATATTTTGAATGCCCTTTTTTTTTTTGAAAATTTTTTAAATTAATTTATAAATACTAATGTTAAATTATTTTCTTAAGAATAATTATTAAACCTTATTCATGACCAATTTCCTATCTATATAAAAACATAAAGATCTAGTGATAGAGGCAATTCAATGTTGAAGAGAGTTATTGTTATTTTATAAATTTAGGCCAGAGCCTTTTGATCTAAAGATGTAATCATGTTACCTTAGGTAAATATATAAATTATTTTTATTTAAATATTTCATTGATTTATATTATTGAATGTATTATGGGTGTATGTCTTATGATAGTTAGATATGATTTTGGATCCTTTAAAAAAAATGAATATGGTATTAGAGTTATAAAAGCTTCACCTCATTCTATATGTAGGTTTAATTTTTAGATATTAAGTTTAAATTTTTTATTTTCAATCTTAGATTTTGGTTTCCCAATAAAAATTCACAATATAATGATCCCGCCTCATCCTTAGAGGATCTTAGTTGATCACAAACTGCTGAACATAATGGGTTAAAAATGGCTTTCAAAACAAAATTTCTCCATTTGATCTATTATTTTTATAAAATATATACTTTGGCCTCTAAACCAAATTATATTTCTACATAAAGTTATTATTTGGCCTTTGTATGATAGTTTTAACCTGCGTCAGGATTCATGCAAAATTAAAATCACTCACATTAACTTAAATTTTTACTAAACAATTCTAACTTCTTTAAAAAAAAATTCTTCTATTTCAAGTTCTGATTTGGTATCCATATGAAATTAAAGGTTGTCTTGAGATCTATGAAAAAATCAAAGTGCTTAATTTGACGTAAAAATGTACCAAAGAGTAGATCTTATAATTTGAATAAAACATTCCTTTTGTGTCATGTATAGATTCAATGTATTTTTTATTTTTTTATTGACATCAAAATTTATGCCAAAAATAAAAAGATTTTCTAGGTTGGGTTATTTTTCACAACTAGATATATTATTTTTTTGAGAACTTTTCTCTTATGTTAATATTTTATAATCACTATATTTTTAGGATATTATAAATTCCTTAGACATGTATTCTTTTTTAAATAGAAACCCTTTAGGTTAGAATTATGTTTTGGTAGTTGTAAAAATCACATGTGTTGTTCTTATCAATAAAGTCACAATCAGTTTTACCAAATCCATGGTATGAGGGGTACTACCTAAATACTTAACCCATTAGACAAAACTATCTTTTAATTTTAGTTTTTATGTACCTTATGGTATATAATTATTGATTAGGATTTTTTATTTTAGCCAATAGGAAGCCTCTCAGTTGTTTGATTCTTTAGTGCACCATAAGAAATTAGTCCCAGGAAGTAACTCTTTATATACATCAAATATTAGATATTTTAGCTATGGGAATAGTATAATCCTCCATAGTCAATGTTTTTTTGGCCATGTTCACTATTTTATAATTAGGGTTAGTATATCAAAGAGACCACATATCAAACACATTGAACCTAGAAATTATAGACAAATCTACGGTATACTTGGAAGTTTTTGTATATTATTACCATATCTCTATTTAAATAAAGAATTATTGATCATTTATAATATTAGTATTCCTATTTAGTTACAATATATAATTATTATTTTAGTTTAATTTTAGAAACCCTATTTTTATTTTTATTATTAAACCCTAAAAATAAAAGGGCAATATAAAGGATGTGTTTGGAAAAAATAAAAAATATTAGATATCTTTTGATCTATCTGGAAAAAAAATTATCTATGCCAATTTTTTATGCTACATCATGGCTAAAAACTAAATAAATATCTTATGTTCAAAATAATTCAACTAGCAAGGATATATTATTAATGTGCTCCTTAATAAGGTCAACTATCACATTTTAATGAATGAAGAAGATACACCTTTAGATATTATCAAACAAAAAGAATGAAATACCATCTGATGAAATTAGGAATATCCTTGGTTAATTAGTACCCATGAATTGAAGTTTCATTTTTATGGAATCATGGAACCTTATAAAGTTTGGACTACCTTGGAGGACATTTTTAAAAATCATAGTAAGATAAGGGCATGAAAACTAGAAAATAGACTCACTACTCTTAGTCCACACAACTATCCTCATATTGAGGACTTCATCACTCATTTAAAGCCCTTGATGCTTCTACTCATTCAAACTAGTGAAACCAAGACTAAAGAAAAACCCATTATGATAAATTTGTCTAAATTGGGTCATCATTACTTAATTTTTATTTAAAAATACTATACACACCAAGAATTCATGGGATCTACATATGTATAAATGAATTTTGACAAGTTATGTGAATTAATTTTGAGAGAACATGAAAAACTAATTTTTATTAGTGAAATATGACTTGACGTTGCTGAATAATAAGCATTAATGGTAAAAGATACTATGTAATTCCATAACCTAACTCTAGAAAACTTAAGGGCCATACTAAGAAAAAGGGAAATAAAAACCCAAGCCTAATGTAAATCCATCAACTCATCAAAATCCTTCCTAAATTCAAAACAAAGGTAAAGTAAAAGTAAATTCCAATTTTGAAAAAGAGTGTTATAATTGGTGTAAGAAACATGACCATGATAAACAACAATGTTTCATGAAAATGGCATACTTATAAGCAAAGCTGAAAAAATGGTAGATTCCTCCTTTTAAGTTAGGAGAAATGCTTTCTAAAAAAATAAGAACACCTATGTTTGAATGGATTTTGGATTCAAGAGATTATCACCATATGGCACATGATGGATCATTGTTTAAAAATCTTGACCAATGCCACATAATTGAAATTTTTATGGGAAAATTTAGTCCTACAGTTATTTAGGGTGAAAATATAATTGAGATGGAGGATGGTGTATTAAAAAAAATCCTCCACATTTCATACTCATCTATGAACATCTTCTCCATATATTAGATCATACATTTAGGGGAAAGAAAAAATGTTGATTTTACACCTATCAATGTTGTCATAAAAAGTATCAAAGACCTGTTGATTATTTTAGCCATAGGAAAGGTTGATCATCAATCATCATTTTATAAAAAATTAAACATTAAAAATTAATGATTACACATTATAATTATATTCAATCAAAATAAGATAGATCTACAACTTATCCTACTTAGTAATATTATCCAATAACGAATAAAGTAATCAACTAACAATATACTTAGAAATACTTTGTTATATCAGGGTCATGACCAATTATGGATCCATTAAAACTAAGGGATCAAAGGAGAGGTTTCGAAGGCCTCTATTCAAATGTCATCATTTAATAACCCTAGCTAGGTCTTATAATGTGATAAATGGAAAATAGTTAATCTACTAAATAAACATAAAAACTAATATAGTTCTCACCAAAGCTTATGGCATAAATGTGGAAGATATTAAATAATAAAAGATAATTCTATTCAAAATAATATAGAATTAATCTAAGTAAGGAGATATACTATTAAATCCATTAGTTATAAAACATCTACTTTTCAAAATATGAATGGATTAGGAGTATACTTACCTTGTTGAATTGAACCCGTCATGACTCAATCTACCCCTTGACCAATGCCGATTTTCAAGAGGTTGTCGTGTCTTTTAATAATCATAAGGATATATTATCTCTAGGCTACAATATTTCTCCTTTACATCTAAGACATCCATAATACATGTTCTACTACCCCAAGGCACAAGCCTAAGAAATGAAATTTCCAAATGATAGTATAAGAATATTTATGAGTTTTAATGATACACAATTAAATGATACTCTCTTTATAAATGAAGTGAAGTGGGTATTTATATCCAAGGATTGACTATAAACCATCATAGTAATTTAGCTAACAAGGTCAGTTAGTTCACCCTTGTTTGGAAATAAATAGAGCCGTTAGGCCTTGAACTGGGTTGATTGGGCCAATGGAGTTTCATAATGTGTGCTAAGTCCTAACAATGTCAATTGGGAAAATGTAGTAGGAAAATGAAAGAAAAGGGGTATTATTTAGGTGGGGGTTATTTTGGATGGTGAATTACTTAAGGGATTGTGTAATCAATTTTTTAATATTGAAGGAGTTAGATAAGGGAATATTTTAATTATTTTATGTAGTGGTATAGGTGGAAGTAATCCTACAAATCACCAAAGGTCTACCAACACCTTTCCTACTACACCCTTTAAGGTGTGCACTCAAAGATATTGAGACTTAGTATGTTATTACAAGAGAGAAAGTGTCATTAAATGATAAAGTTAAAAATATTTTGTGTATACACATGGACCATTTTAATATCATCATGTGTCATGTATTTTTAACATGGGATGATGCTTCAAGAAATAACAAAAAAAAACACATAATGTTGAACTAAAAAATATAGTAAATAATGGGAAATACATGAAATTAATTAGTTTAAAAATAATTAAATTCACTTACATTATAGAATATAAATTGTGTGAGGATAAATTAGAGGTATCCAATGTATGGAACATTATGCAGACCAAAAAAATAATATAAGTTTCATTTTTTTGAAAAAATATTGCTTAAGTATATAAAAACTCTCTAGTTGCTAGGATTTGAGAAATATTTATGGTTTTTGAAAAGAGATTGTATAAACATAGTTATTATTAAAACACTAATTTTTTGATAAATAATTAATATCTAAATAAATTGTAAATTTGAAATATAAATAGGATTTTTAACTATTCATTTGTAAATTTACTATTTTAAGAAAGCCAAAGTTCTATATAACCAAAAAGATTGATGAGAGACACTATGGCATTGAGATGAGGAGCATGAGGTGGAAGACACATAAAAGTGGCTGATAACATGATCTAGGTATGGAATGTACTAAATTTTCAATTTTTGTCAATTTTTTTTGAAAACAAGGTAAATTTGAAAAATTATGTGCTAGGGCAAATATATGTAGAGAAATTTACCCAAAAATGTTTTAGGGTAGACTAAGAAGTATGAAAATAAATGGGTAGATGGATAAAAGGGTTATCAATTCTTAATTCATTAATGAAAAATAGGTGAAAATAGCCATGTAAACTGAATGGGGTCAACTAAGCTGACATAGTTGGAAATGAATAGGTTAATAAGTGTGGCCAATATCATTGTAACAGGTTGATGTAGTTTGTTGATAGTTGGGTGACTGTGTATATTTGGGCCAATCTACTTTTATATTTTTTAAGGATATGATTACATACATCTTAGTCAATTTAATATTGTTTTTATGTGGTTAACAAAGTTTAAATGAGTGGTTAACTTTATATAATGTGGCTAATGTAATAGAATTAACTAGATGACGTAGTATTTAGTGGCCGACATAGCTATGTTGGGTGGCCTACTTCATATGAAGTGGTTAATTTATCTTAATTTATAAAATTGACCAATGTTTTTAGATCCCTAACCAACTTAGTATAATATTATTACATGGCTAACATAGTTATGTGTCCTATTTAGTATAAAAATTAGGTTTTGGCCCACATAGTTTGCTTTGTGGATGATGTACTATAAAAATGTCAAGATAGGTTGATGAGGAAGATAATTTTCATGTATTACTAAATTTTTATGATGTAAATTGATTATTATATAATGTGGAGGAATAATACATGCTTTATTGTTTGATATTTTATAGAGGTAATGGAGACTCTAGTATTTGGTGGATGTTGTATGATTACCCTATTTATTAGAGATACTGATAGTTGATGATCATGTGTGCCTAAATTTATTGGGATTTAGAGGGATCATGTGGATGTATCATATCCCATTGATTTTTAACTTAGTTATCATGTTCTTAGGAACATGGGAATGACTAACCAACACTTTCAGATGAGTGGTGGATGGGGATACTATTGAGGTGGGTATCACCCTAAAGGATGTCCATGTTATTATTGGACTTCCTATTAGAGGAAATCCTATGATTTTTGATAGCCATGATATAGATCCTAAGATATGATCCATATCCCTATGAGAAACTAGTTCATAGAGGTATTTTGATGGTTTACAAGTGTGTTTGTTTTATGTTTATGTATCAGCCAATCTAGATATCTAGAAGGCCATTATTAGCCTAGTGATAACTAGTGTGATCTGTCATAAGTTAGATGGGAAGGTGACACTATATGTGGTCACTTTGTGTCAGTTTACTCTAAAGTAGGGTAATATTTATGACACAGGGTTGGTTATTTGGGTAGAATTAATGCATGATATATATATCATTCTATCACATAGGTAGATGACCATGGGCCCTATGAATTTACTTAGTAGTTAGATTTATGAGAGATTTCCTATGTATTGACTAGCTGGATTACCCTATGTTATAGATGATATTTTACCTCATCTTGAGATGATGGCATGATTATGTATTATGGGATATAACTAATATCCCAACATTATATACTAAGAAGTGAGGATATATAGTTTTATATCCATGTGTAGGTATTATAGGTAGTTGGCCTTCATGGCCATCTATTTATAATGGAATGTCTTGTGTTTAGATCATTAGAAATTATACTTGGTGGGTAGAGTCATATCTTATTTATCACCTACTTGGTCATTTAGGGTTGATGCAACTAATAACACCTATAATGGTGAATATTTATTGAGAATGGCATGTGAGGGAGTTGATGGGTATTAGAGGAGGAGCACCTACATATGTACCTATTATTTAGCCACATTAAGATATACCTTGAATGTGATGATGATGATGATGATGATGATGATGATGATGATGATGATGATGATGATGATGATGATGATGATGATGATGATGACCAAAAATATCATATAGTGAATGAGGAGGTAGTCATTGAGGTAGAGGATGTGGAAGTGGAAATTATTACTCCATAATAGGTGTTTTAGTTATCACCACATGCACCATAATGATGGAGACATTAGAAAGTGATAATTTAAGTATAGGTATAGGAGGAGGTAGAGCCATAGGTAGAGGTATCTAATTAGGGATATCCTAATGCATAGCCTATATTGAGTTTGTCTATAGAGTCATCAATTTGGAATGGACCATGGTGTGCTCACATTCTCCAACCTAGTTTTGCAATACCTTGGAGGCATGATCCAATGGAGACACTTGGTGTAGGTGTTGATGGGGGAACCATTATTGGTAAGTATTTTGTGTTTTTTATGATTATTTTAAGTTTGATAGTTTATATATATATATATATATATAATTTATTTTTCTAATTGTTTTAGATATATATATATATATATGGGATATAATGTACATTTGGTTTTTGGTTTTTAAGATACTATAGATGAGGAGTTTAGATGGTCCATGGTAGTATGTGAATCACATCATGATATTTTTGATGATGTGTCACTACATCATGATACTAATGATATAGTTTATCCTTTTATTCCTTATTTCCCAATATATGATAGTTAGTTTTGATTAGCTGGTGAGGAAGCATGAGAGATATGAAGATGAGGATAGACATCACAATTACCAATAGGAGTGTGTGATGGGGAGATTTGAGCCTAAAAAATAGTGCTCAAAGAGTAGGCTACCCATATTGCATTATATAGAGAGTTTGGATGTGTTCAAGCTGAGGTGGATAATCTACAAGGATAGATAGAGGGTATGCCTTCATGTATAAATATATTATAGTTCATTATTCTTATAAGATAGTCTTTGGGTTTTATGGGTAGTGTGGCCCATCCACTAGATGGATAGGGCGGACCACAACCATAATGATGATATAGTATTATACTCATTACATGTTGTTATATTCTATGAAACATTTAATTTAGTCATATATAGATCTATTTTTGTTGAATATGACTCATGGATGTTATGTATTTAGTTATTTTATTTTTATCATGTGTTTAATTTATTATATATGCTATGATAAAATGTATGATCTATTTTAGATTCTTTTATATTAGTTGTGAAGAAATAGATGTTTAAAAATAATTATAATAAAAGGAATTAAAATATTTAAAAACATAATTTTATCAAATTATCATATAAAAATTCAAATTTAAAACACACTAAATCATGTTGGGAAACATGTAAAATGTGAAATAAAGTAACTTGTAAAACATACTAAGTTCAATGTGAAAAACATGTAAAAATAAATGGGAAATGTAAAACACACTAAATCAAGTTGAGACATGTGTAAGACATAAGTGAATTGAAATGATAAAATTTAAAACATCATACATATTAAATCATGTTTGGAAGTATGGAAAACATAAATATTTTGTAAATGGTAAAATATAATGTAAAACACACTAAGTCAAGTTCAAAACCATGTAAGATGTAAGGAAATGTAAAAAATGGAATGAAATTTAAAACACACAAAATCACATTTAGAAGTGTGGGAAACATAATTAAATGAGATACAATTAAAAATAATGTCAATGTCAATAATTTTAGTAATTTTTGTGATAAATCATGATATGAAGCTTTAAGAAGACTTTGTGAGGAAATCCTAGTCCTATCCAAGGTCTTACATTACAACTCACAAAGGGTAAGCCAATGAGGTAAATGCTAATAATGGGAAATGGTTTTATGGATGATAATGGGATGTTGGTGAGGAAATCATGGTCTTATCCTAGGTATTATATTGAAAACTCACAAAATGGAAAATCAAAGGGGTTTTTATAAGTTAGCAAACAATATTCATCATGGAGGAATATTTTTAATGTTGTAATGAAATAGGGAATGTATAAACTATAACATAGGTGTTTGTAAACCTTATTAGGCATGAGGCATACCAAGTAAATGGCTAAGCTCTAAGAATTTATTGGATGTAAAATTAAAAATATATTTGTTCACAATAGACAAAAACCTATGTGGTAAAATAAGTGAAGTAATAATATCATATCATGAAGGCTACATATAAAATAAAATTAAAATGGACCTATGTTCTCACAACATGTTCCACATTCCTCAAGTCCTATTATAGAAACATTAGTCTACTATGAAGATTAGATACTTACATGATAAAATGGGTATCAATAGATAAAATTTTGAGATATCTTGTCCCAATCTATAGGCCCACCTCACCTTAATGGACTTTGGATCTATCATGAAGCCAACTATGGAGTTTGATCTTTGACTAGGAATAAGAGATGTGTTTAGATATGAATCATGTATTTTTTTGTGGTTTTGAATCTTTAAATGTTTATTATTATTTGCCTTTGATCATTGCATTCTGTTTAAAATGATTTTGATTTTAAATTTTTATGTATTTTTTATTCCTCCTCCATATGGATTTGGAATAACCAAACATGAGTGATAAAATTGACAAACATAGTTAATATTTAGAGTTTGGTTTAAAGGATACAAATAGCTTAGAGATTTTGTCATGCTACCAAATAATTTGAATTTCTTATAAACTAGTATGTGATCTCAAGACAAACCATATGTGTTCTTAGTATGAAGGGATAATAAGGGAAAAATGGAGATCAAAGAGATCTATGTATGTAATGATATAATGAAAATAATGCTTGCTAATTGATCATATGGTAAATATAGGGTATTAAAGGTGTATGGATTTAGAACCATGTTACAATGATAACTAACCTTAAATAAAATTACTTAACAAACCTAAAATAAATAACCATATAAACAAAAATTATAATGAAATTAATCCATGAAACATTACTAAATGATAATTAAAACATAATATACATATATTATCATAAATCAAATCTAAGTCATGTAGTAATATAATAAATTATGTGAGGAAACACCATGATGTGTTTGTAAATACTCATAAATATCATGGTAAATATCATCCATAACATTTGAGACATCCTTGTGTAGCTAAATTATGATTTTAATTAAAGTCTCATCAATCTTAACAGAAAGTCATGGAAAGACTTCCCAATGTATCATCTCTATAGAGAAATCAACTATGCTAGAAGAATAATGATGATCATTAGTCATCTCCTACATGTGATACTTGATGTGAGGAAATGATGTCAAAGTATGATAAATATCCTCATATCTACGAGGAGATGTAGGTTGCAGAGAAGATGGATACATTATCTATAAATATCCTAGAGAATGAGACTGATCTAGTGAAGGTGTGGCCATGTAATGTCATGAAAGTGCTACTGAAGAGCTAAAAAATCTATCTATATGGTGTGTATTACAATTATTTTAAAGATATTAAACATCCCCATATTTAGGGATGTATTCTAAAAGTATCTTTTGAGGTGGTAGGCTATTGTTTATAGACTATGCCTTCTCTAGACAAAGTGTATCAATGTATTTCCAAAGCTATCAACAATGAGTAGAAGAATGATTATATGTATCTTAAAATAAACAAGTATATCTAATATAAAATGGTCAGGTTCAACTATATGTAGTAGAAGTAGATCCAAAGTCTTGTTTTTGTTGATGGGCATGACAATCCTTGGCCCAAAGATTGAAAACTCTACATATATCATAATAACATTCATCTACCCATTGTGATGATAAATTATCAATCTTAGGTAAAGGTATTATTTCATCACAAATAGGATGATAACTAGGAATAGGGTTATGTTTATGATGGGCCACATCATGAGATGAGGTCACAATGAGTTGGGATAGTGTATCTAACATCTCTAGAGGAATTAAGCTAAAAGGGTCATGATATCTAATGAACATGTAAGGTGTTATCATATCATGGTCAAGAACCATACTCTAAACAAACTCATAAATAACTAGGGGAGTATTATGTGTGCACTCCATCTTAGTCTTATGAATTTTGGAAGAAGAAATGATATAAGGAATTACAGAAGAAGGAAATACATTAATATAACAAAGAGAATATTGTAAACTATAAAGATATATAAGTATCTCTACATTTTTTCTTAAGTAAATCCAACTAAAAATTTATTGTTTAAAGAATATCCATCATTTTAATTAGAAGTGTTAAGGTCAATAGTATATGATTCAATGATTTGATTGGTCAAAGAGGCATGATGAATGGAGTTTTTAATTTTTTTTAGAGTGATTAGAATTTTATCTAATCATTTTTTACGAGATTGAGTTCGTAAAAAGGGTGACTGAGTTATTATATTAGGAGATGGACCAAAATTTTTGATTTTTAAAATGATCTCATCTAGTTCATCATCATTTGAATCTAGAAGATTAGGTGGTATGTTTCCTATCAATTCAAGATGACCATTGTAATGTCTACTAGAATTGATAGGATAATGAAAGTGTTATGATTCAAAACATGATATTCTATTTTAAGGTTTTAGGGTAACTATTTTAGAAACACCTCTTTATTGTAATTGATAAAAATTACAATGATTGGTATCTACTTGAATATTATATATATACATACATATATATATATATATATATATATATATATAGATATCACCATTATAATGAAACATAACACATTGGTATGTTGAGGATAATATTATTCTCATATAGCATGTCCAAATTCAACTAAGTAAAATATTACAATAAAGTGGAAAGTTAAATATCATGACTTTGACATGAACTATGATAGGGGGAACAATGATAGGGAGCTAAACACAAACTCAAGGAGGCATTTTTATTTAATCATATCCTTGACATGTAATTTGAGTAGAATTGAGATTACATTCAGAATATATATTTTTATAATAAAATCAAGGGAAGCCAAAAAAGAACCTGAACCTTCATCAATTAATGTACATTTATCTTGTATATCTCATATTTGGATGATAATAAATAATGAAAGATCATCCACAAAAAGCAATATCTCCTCAAGAATCATGGAAGAGATAGGGAATTTTAGTGAAAGAGAGGTGTCTACCATTTATTCAAAATGGATAGCCATTTCTTCACAATACTAAAGGATGTTATCTTCAAACCTCGATAAGGTAACTTCTAACCCCACTGGTGGGGGATGAGGGATGTTCGTTTGGAATAAGAGTTGAATTATATTATTATGATGACGAGGAGAAGTTTTCATGATTTCTAACAAAAATATTTGAGATAGGAGGTGTGAAATTATATTTATAAGATCCCATTCATCATATCCCATTAGATTTTTATTGGATAAGGGTGCATAATTTTATAGTAAATACTTTCAAGGTGTAGTGGAATAACATTAAAATTCATGTTGATAAGGTATGCTTGTCTTTGGTTTGATTACTTTGGGTTGACTAATTATATATGTTTTTTTTTTTTTTATAAAGATGATGTGATTAAATCATTGGTTTCTTTTGTGCTTAAGATTAAGAAGTGCCAATAAAAAAAGGTTTTAAAATTTATAATTGAGTTTTTTAGTTGAATGAGGAGTATAGATTATATTCATCATATGTGAGGTATTATCTAATTATATTATTGGAGTTGACACTTGTGAATTTGCTGAAATTGTTGAAATTAGTTCCACATGCCTCAATTTCTTGAGATGATATGGGTGAGAGTCTTGAACAATGTATAATTTCTTGAAATTTTTATAGGTAGAAGCTAGAAAATGATTGGTATAGGAAACTATTTTCCTCATATTATTCATGTTGACAACATTATCATCATTTATGTTAGGATCCATAAAAATTTAATTATTATTAGTAGTGGGAGTCTAATTAGTGTTATATTGATGATTAGGAAGAGGATATTTGTAGATATCTAAATAATAATTAGCTTGGTTTAATGAATCATGTTTAGCTTTAGTTTCATAAGCCTTAGTTATCATTTCATAATCTTGTCAATGTGTACTTATGAGTGATTAATGATCAAAGTTAGGTCCAAGGAGATAATCCATATCAAATTTTATTCATTATTGATAATTTTCGTGAGAATGACCCAAACATGCATAAAACTAAAACATTTGTGGGGAACATATAAATGATTGGTAAGGCACATGAGATAGATATATTATGGTGAGGGTCGAGTAAGATATTTTTGAATTTATACTAAGTAAAGTGGTTTATAGACATATACATTATGTAATTAAGAAAATATGGAATGAGGATGAGAATAATTGGAAATTAATGTTGAAAGATCAATATTTGTGGGATTAGTTAGAGCTATGGATTGAATTGTGTGTATGGAATCATAGGTATCCATAACACCATCATTAGTTTCATATTGATTTTTATATTTAATAAGCCTTCAATTCTTTATTAAATGGTGTGAAGGCTTAAATGGGTGTATAAGGAAATCTTGACATTTAGATTGGTCAAGGGCTTCTTCCAAGGATTTTGGAGAAAGAGTCCTCACATGATATTATAATTTTGATTGAATAACATTAATGAATATATGAAACATATTATCATAATACATGTCATGTTTAGCTTTGATAGATAAATCTTTCCATCATTTAATGAAAACTTATACTATTTCAATTATAATTTTTTGCAATTGATAAAATGATCTATGTTATTTTCATGAAGATCACTAGTTTGAAATTCTTGAATCAATACATTGTCTAAGTCTTCCTATCTAGTTGAAAAATGAGTTTTAAGTTTATTATACCAATCTAAAATATCACCTAAAAAGGTTTTAGCTTATAGTTTAGTGGAAAAAAGTGTTAAGTTTAACCCAACATTTGTATAATTTTTTAGAAGTCTTCAAATTCACAAGGCTGGATCAATGGATCCATTATAAATTATAGTGGGAAGTATTCCACATATGTGAATGTTTATAACTTGAGGAAAAAGACATTAATTATATAAATGTATAATAGCTCTGTTAATAAGTGGGGGTTGTGGCATAAGGTTACCATGTGCATATATAAAGGGGGTGGGGGCATTAGGCTTTTGCATTCTCCATTGAGTAGGTTGAGTTTGGTTTTTTAAATGAATTAATTGGTTTTGCATTTATATAATTTGGTTAGCACTGTTAGATTTAAAATTAGCTATTTTATTTAAAGTTCATAATAATAATTGATCAATTTTAATTATATTTTATCTATCAGAATACATATGTGATGCATTAGAATTATGCCATGCATTAATAGTTTGAGATGTATCAATAGCATGAGATTCACTACTAGCATGAGATGCACTCTTAATTTGACAAAATTGGGAATTAGTGTGGGTATTTTGGGTAGACCCATTAAAATTCACACATATCATGTTTATATAAATGGTTGGCATAGAGGATGAGATGGCATGGAAATGATGTCATGCTATTATAAGGAGGTATGGGAGAGGAAAATGGAGTGATATAATTCATATGAAAAATTTACCCAATTCTTGTAGAAAAGGTAGGTGAAGGTGAATGAGGTTATCTAATATGAGGTCTAATCATAAGGTTGTAAATGACTATGGGATCCTTACCTTAATGTTGGGGATTTTCACTGATGAAGAGAATCATTTCAGACATATATTCAAGGTCAATTTCATCCTCCACCATTTTTAAAAATAAAATATTAAGTGTATTAGAATAAGGAGGAGTACCATAGTTGATATTTTTAGTAGTAACATGGATATTTCTAATCTCAAGATTATCTATTGCATGCTATGATAAATGTGTTTTAGGGACTTTATGAGGATTAATAAGGCTCATAATGTTTGATTTTGTTTTTATCTTCATCAAAAAAATGTTACATGATGAAAATATGATTTAAAAACTTATTAGGTGAATAAGTATCTAAAAGCTAAAAATACAAAAGATAGAGTTGTTTGATCTAGTTAGACATATAAGATGACATAAAAATATGGAATTAGACTAGGTTGAACTGGTCAAAGATATGAAGTGAAATATAATAAATATGGAATCAAATAGTCAAGATGGTCAAATTAGTTATAAAAGTAGGGAAAAAAATAATCTATAACTATACTAGGTTGAGCTTGTCAAACTAGTTGTAAAATCATCCAAATAGTATAGTTGGTGCCTAAACTAGGTTGAGATAGTTAATCGATTTGGAAAAATATGAAAATAGAATAATTTATAATAAATGAGGTTGAGGTGGTCAAACTGATTCTATAATCTAATAAAAAATTCAAATTTCTAAATCTAGATGATTCGGTTCTAAATACAAGAAATAAAATTTAGGCACATATGTAACTAGGTTAAGTTGGTCGATCTAGTTGAAACATAAAACACATAACTTGTATCAATGTTGGATAATACAAACTACAATATAACATAGAATAGAAAAAAATAAGAAGCAAAAAATTAATTTAAATGTTAAGTAATTGTTTGAAAATAAGATCAAGAAGTTATACTAAGAATTTTGATTTAAAGTGTAGGCTTCCAAAAATACTTGCTTGTCCATTGGATAGTGTTGGTCTAATATTTCAGATTGTTAGATATGGAAGAAGTTACATTCTCATATCCCACTAAAATTGGTTTCAATGGTAAGCTATAAGTATTTTCTTGATGCTAACCAATAACTGATGCACCACACAATCAAATAGATGGTTGGATTCCTATGGTTGAATACAAAGATAAATCTTGGGTATTTATAGAATATCATTAGGTACATAGAAACTAATTTTTTTTCTTAGATCTATACTATGGATATAAGTATTGAGGCAACCCCTCATTCCACAATATCTATAAATAGAGTATCATAGAGCTCTTCACAAAAGTAGAAAAATATTTTTAAAAGTGATTGTACATAGTTTTTAGGGAAAGTCAACCAAAGTGAAAAATAAAATCAAAAATAAATATTTTGAAAGCTAAATTATTTTTTTTGGAAAATAAATAAATATGTATCCAACTAAAATTAAAGTGATTTTAATTACTATCAAATGTAGTTTAATAGCCTTTTCTTGATCTAAAAAGTGAAATAAATAAAACAAGATCGAATAGATCGATCAAGTTGGGCAAAGATAAAAACTAAAGTCAAGTTTATCGACTCAATATATTACAAAAATAGTCTAGAACTAATATAGTCAAGTAGGTAAAATTAGTTTTTTGGGTAGGAAACAAACACATAACTAGATCAAACCAATCAATCTAGTTGACTATATGGGTACAATTTTACAAAACTAAAAGTTGGTAAAAATAACACTGAATTTAGATTATAACTAAAAGCTAGGAAAATAAATTTTCTTTAAAAATTGACAAAGTGAAAGTATTGAGATGGTTAGAGTGAACATGGTAGATAAGACAAAGTGAACTAGGTAGATGTAGTAGTTTTTTTTAAAGATGCTAAATTGTTGTTTTAACTAGGTTGTCCAAGTAAGTGTTTGATCTTATAGATGCAAAAAATAAAAATATTAAACAAATTCATGTCAATTGATCAAGTGTAAATAAAACTTATAAATAATAGAAAATAAGTCTATGTTAATCATATCAATGCATTTATCTAGAAATAAAATGTAGAAATAAACAAAGTCAAATAGGTTAATTCAACTAGATAAAAAATCCAAAGAAAATACTAAATTGATCAATTCAATCTAGTTATATGAGATAAAAAAACCATACATGCAAAAGGTGAAATTGGCTTGATAGGTTTGATGAAGTTGAAAATCCTACACACATAATTTTTAACTAAGTGTATAGGCTTTATGAAGTTTTAAAACCTACCCACAAAGAGATGAAACAGGTTGGTAAGCTTGACAAAGTTTGGAAACTTTCACATAGAGTGTTAAATTTGGTTGACATGCTCCATCTAATTTACTGTAAATGATTTTTTTTCAAGGTTAAGATTCATGTCAAGTTCACTTGAATTTATTAAATTGAAATAAGAGAGATTAATAACTTATCCTAATCATTAATATATAGGCTTGAATAAGGTAATAAATTAACAATTTACTTTGCAATACTTTGTGATATCATTGTCATGACCAATTATGGATCCACTAAACTAAACTAGGGGATCTATTATTACACAATAAAAGGGACAGGTTTTCAATTTTTCTAGTCAAATTTCATCATGAAATAACCCTCACAAGGTATTATGATGTTATAAATGTAAATGAATTAATCTATTAAATAAACATACAAGCTAATCTAGTAAATAAACAAAAATCTAATCTATTGATCACCTAAGATTGTGGTAAAAATGAGGAAGATAATAAACAATAAGATATAATAATATCCAAGACAATATATAATTGATCTATGTAATGAGAGATATTATTCAATCCATTAGTTCTAGATCATCTACTTATCAAAACATGAAGGGTTTAGGACTATACTTACCTTGTTGAAGTGAACCCATCATGCCTCAATCTCTCCCTTGGCTAGCAGTGATTTGAAAGAGGTTTTTGTGTATTTTAATAATCATAAGAATAAATAAAATCTAAGATAAAATATTTATTCTATGCATCTAAGACCTCTACAAGAAAAGTGCTACTTCTCAAAGGAAAAAACTATAAGCAATGAAATGTCTAAATGATAATTTAATCAAATTTGCAATATGTAAGGATGCACAATTAAATGATCGTCTCTTTATAAATGAATTAAAGGGGGTATTTACATCTAAGGATTAAACATAAACCCTCCTATTAATTTATATAATAATGTCGGCTAGGTCGACCTTGTTTGGTGGGAAATAGAGTCATTAGGCCTCAAACTAGGTCCACTAGCCTAATAGAGTTTTATAATGTATACTAAGTCCCATCAAGGTGGACTAGGTTGACATCATAGTAAAATTAATAAAATGGGGTGTTACTTAGGTTGTGGATATTTTGGATACTGAATTGATTAGGGGAGTGCATAGTGGGATTTAATTACTTATGGAATTATATAAGGGTATTTTGTAGTAGTTTTAGTTAGTGGTCTAGAGGCCAACAATATTATGGAGAAAAAAGGTATACCAACCCATTTATCAATACAACCTTTAAGGTGTGAACTCAAAGTGATTAAGAATGTATATGTTCCTTAAAGAGATAAAGTGTCAGTAAATGATAAAATTAAAAATATTATGTGTATACACTAATGACTTGAATTATCTTTTACATGATCATTTTGGTCATCTCAACTATATATCATTTAAATAACTCAGTAGGAATCACATGGATATTTAATTACCACAAATTTATTTTATAAATGGATTTTTTATAGGTTTTAACTTGAGAAAGACACAAGGATCCATTTTCCAAAGGCAAATCCTTGAGTGTAATTGACATATTATAGTTGGTTCATAATGATATTATGTCATTTCCCAATGTTTCTTTTCATAAACATAAATATGTATTTATATTTATTAATTATTTATATTTTATAACTTGGGTATACTTTCTAAAAAACAAAAGAGAAGTATTTGATAAATTAAAAAATTTTAAAGCCCTTGTTGAAAACCTATTATAGAGAAAAATTTCAACATCTCAATGCAGATAATGGAGGAAATTTTTTCAATAATAAAATGATTGTATTCCTTGAATATGTGGGCATTAAAATTTATTATAATTTACCCTACATCAACTATGAAAATTATGTATCTAAGTGAAAAAGCCATACAATAAAAGAAATGGACAATTTCATGGTACATTCCAAAGACTTACCTCCATAGTATTTGGCTGAGGTAATTTAGTTTGAAACCTATATCCAAAATCACACTCTTGAATTTGTAGTGAAAATTATGAATACTAAATAAAAAATATTAATGTAAAAATGGATGTTTATAATCTCTATGTTTTTGGATGAAATGCATGGGCACAAATTACATATGAAAAGTGTGAAACAATGGAAAGGAAGAACCATCCTTGTATCTTTATCAACTATTGTAAATATGTGAAGGCATATTATATTTTCGTTCTAGACACCACTAAAGTTATTTAATGAAAGGATGCTTTATTTGGTGAACAATTATATGATTTTATGATAGCATATCCCAATCTTCCTCCTTGATTACCTTCTATTGAGTTGGACACAACTTTTGAGGTCTCTTATGAGTAATAAAACAATTTGGATGAATGTCATTACAATAATTACTAAAGTACAAATGATTATACATAAGGTAGACAACCAACACCTTCAACTTTGCATGTTGATGTAGAATATTGGTAAGAATAAAAACTAGACATGAAAGGATTAAATAATAGGTTTTTAAGATATAAACAATGAATGAAATTAATAAAGAAAAAATACCAAGAGAAGAAGAAATATTATAAACTCCATGAATGAGACTGAAATGACATATTTTATTTAAAATAAATGGTTTGGTTGATCTTTCATCTACAATTGCCTATAAAGACTTTTCCTCTTATTTCATGACACTTTTTTTCCTTATGACTATTGGACTTCCTTTTGACACATGTATTTCCATTTTATAATTAATGAAAAATCATATTAAATCTCATTAATATTTGCCCATGATAACAATCACTTGGACTTAAATAGGTCTCACCCCAAGAAACATAAAGACCCTAATAAATCAAGTTTTGACAAATTTTTACCATTATAAATGTATTTGAGATAGATATTTACATACTAGGGGTAGCCTCTACTTGATCTCCCCTCTTTTTTTTATATCTTCTACTCTTAACCAATATCACTCTTCTTTACTCCTAGGTCCTCTCATTACCTTTTCCACAATTACTCAACAAGGGTATCCTTTAGTTGATATCCCATCCCATTTCTATATGGTCTACATTTATTATCTATTATAACCTCAAATACATTAATAATATTAAAAATTAGTAATAAATTTTGCTTCATTTGGACCTCTTACTTCTTCCTTAATCCTTTAAGTAAGAGTATTATAAACATAAATATCAAGAAAATTTATATATGTAAGCTACATATGAAGGATTTATAAAGAATAATGGAGTTGTTTCTAGAATATAGATAATGCGAGTGCAATGGAGACATGATCACATGAGATGAAGTAAGTGCACACCACATAGATACTAAAGCAATTTGAAAATAACACAAGAAGATAAATTGCACAAGACAAAATAGAGAAAACCAAAATCTGATTAACATGAGATGGCCAAAGTGAGGAATACATATAGGAGAGTACGTAAGTAACTCCTCCACAAAAGGTGGAAAAGGCACCCAAAGAATAGACTATAAATCCTCCATAAAAGGTGGTGATAAGGTGCTAAGAATAGAGAAGTAACTCCCACCAAGGGAGTTACTTATGACATTCTTATGACACCTATGACACATCTATGACACACACCTCCACATAAGCTAGCCTATCCCATAAATGTAGGCAAACTCCATGTATGCACAAGAAATAAAATTTCCCTAATTAAAAAATAGGGAAAAATAAAAACCTACACTAATACCCCCCATAAGTGCAGCTTAGGTGGGTAGTGTGGAAATATAAAATGGGTCCCGACAATTAGGCCTGATGAGGTACCCAGTACAAATGCAATCTCCCATAAGATAGAGAAAAGGAGAGAACCTGTAGCAAAAAACTCCCCCCAAAAAGAGAGACAAAAGAAATGAAGAGGCTAGTGGACCCCCTAAAGATGATGCTACTATAGATGTAGACCACACCCCAAGATGAGCTCGTAGATGAATGAACTTTCTCTCGATGAAAGGTTTGGTGACAATGTTTACAACCTGCTCTGAAGACTAGAAAAATATCAAGTCAATGACCTAACTATGAATAAGATCTTGAATGAAATGAATGTGAATATCTATGTGCTTGGTCCATTGGTGTTGAACTAGATTCTTGCAAATCTTAATGGTACTCTAGTTGTCACAATAAATGATGGTGGGCTGCTTGATAGGAATGCCAAACTCAAAATGTATAACCCAAAGCCAAATAGCCTTAGTAGCTACATTAATAGATCCCTTGTACTCTACCTCTATTAATGATATAGCAATAACATTCTGCTTCTTGCTAGACCAATTGATCGGACCAAAACCTAGAGATAAACTGTAACTAGAAGTGGACTTGTGAGTTTGTGAATCACTAGCCTAGTCTGAATCTGTATATCCAACTAAGTCAACCTCTATGCCAAATCTGTAATGAATCTCATATCTATGTGAACCCTATATGTAATGCAAAATCCTCTTAGCTACTTTTCAATGTAGCTCATCAGGTTCTTACATGAATCTAGAGAGAAGTCCCACTGTATATGATATGTCAGGCCTAGTGTGAATCAAATAGATGAGACTAACAACAAGTTGTCAATATCAAGTGGCATTAACCAATGGTGAAGAAAAATCAACATCAAGATTGAATACTAATAGAAAGGGAGTTAGGGATGGCTTGCAATCAAACATATGAAATTGAGCCAATAAATCAAAAGCATACTTAGGTTGTGAAAGAGAAATCCCTGAATCTGACTGTGAGATCTCGATGCCAAAGAAGTAGTGCAACAAACCCAAGTTTGTCATGTCAAATCTATCCTAGAGAGATGCGTTCACTACTATAATAGTTGATGAAGAACTCCTAGTGATCAAAAGGTCATCAACATATAGAACCAAAATCAAGAGTGAATCATCTTACCATAAGAAGTAGATATTGGGATCAAAATGGCACCTAATGAAACCCGCTATGAGAAGGAAGGAATCCATCTTGGCATACCAAGCCTAAGGGGCCTATTTGAGGCCATAGATAAATTTCCTAAGTCTGCATACTAAGGAAGAATCATGAACAAATCTTGGTAACTACATGTAGATCTCCTCTTCTAGGTCTCTATAAAAATTAATAAATAATAGCATAGAAAAACAAATGTAAGTCTAGCACAATAGTAGCAATGTGAAACATGGATTATGCCTACAATCAATACATTTTTTATGTTTTGAATTATTTGGATGTTTCTATATTTTGAAATGTTTTAATGTTTTTAGATTTTTGAGTTATATTGAGCTATGTACAATCAAGCATAAGAAGACTGTAAAAGAAAAACTAAGAAACTATGTATAATTAAGCAAAAAGAAACTATGTACAAGTAAGATAGAGAAGGGATGATACTAGCGATGAGTCGCATGGGATAATTTCTATCATGGTGTCCTATATCAAACAAAGGAATCACACATGATTATGAATATTGAGGAAATGATTATGAATATGGCTTTGAATATTCAAATTCATTATTGGTATCTTTTAAATCATAATGCACTCTTCACATCCATCTGATGCACATCCCAACCATGTGTTGTTGCAATAGCTAAGGTGAGTCAGATAGAAGTCATCTTTGCAATGGGTGAAAAGGTCTTTGAGTAGTCAATGCCTTCCACCTGTGAAAAAACCTTGGTGACCAATTGCACCTTGTACTTATCAACCGACCCATCTTTTGCAAACTTGGTCCAATATATCCACCTACATCAAACCATCTTTCTTCCCTTAGGAAGCGAAGTCAAATCCCAAGTGTGATTTATGATTAAGGAAGAATATTCTTCTTCCATAGCACTATCCCATTCAAGTACCCTTGATGCCTCTCAAAAAGTCTATGGATCTGATACTGAAGCAAAGAAGGCATGTGGATCTCTCTAAAAATCCCTCCTAGTATGTTTATCATCTATGGGATCTCCTGCCCAAGTGCTAGCACTCTAAAGTGTCTGTCTGGCCCAAAGTGGCCCAAAAGTGGGTGAGTCAAGTGCTAACTCCTCATCCTCTAACTGACTAGAGGTGGACGACTCTACATCACTATCCTCGCTATCTAAACTTGAAGAAGAAGATGTCTCTAGCTTAAGAACCTAATATGGCTGATCTAAATCTGATGAGGAATCATCATGAAGAAGTAGATCTGATGAGGGAGAAGAAGTCTCAAATGTTGAGTCTCTATGAATCTCCTAAAAATGGACACTTCTCTTGATGAACAACTCATGAGTGACTAGATCTAGAAGGTGATATCCCTTAATACCATTTGGATATCCTACAAAGATGCAAGGCTTCGACTGACATTCCATAGCTTTGTATTTATTCTTCAGAATGTGGGCCATGGCTAGGGATCTGAAAACTCTAAGGTGCTCAACATCAGGTTTCCTTTTATGCCAAGCTTCAAAGGGTGTTATCCCTTTCAAAGCTTTATGAGGAACCCTATTGTGAATGTAGCAAGCACAATTGATGGCTTCGACCCAGTACTATGGTGCTAAGGATTTGGAGTGAATCATACAGCTACCCATCTCTTTCAAGAACCTATTTTTTCATTCAGTAACCCCATTCTATTAAGGAATATATGTGATTGTGCACTATAAATAAATCCCCTCTGTGGAGCAAAACTTCTCAAACCTGATGCTAACATACCCCCCTCCATTATCAGTTCAAAGAACCTTGATGGATTTCTCACTTTATTTCTCAATAAGAGCCTTAAAGTCTAGAAATTTTTCAAACACTTCAGACTTTTGTTTGAGAAAATATATCTAAGTGTACCTAGAGAAATAATCAATGAAAGTGAGGATGTACTTGGCCCTTATGAAAGATGGTTTGGGAAAGGGTCCTGATATAGCACTGTGGACTAACTTAAAAGGTTATGAATCCCTCCAAGCTTTTCCTTTGTCAAATTTTGCTTTACGATGCTTCCCAAGGGAGCACCCCTCGCAAAGTCCTTTTGAGAATTGGACATAAGGCAAGCCAATGACCATGTCATTTTTGCAAAGTTTCTCAAGATAGTGGTAGTTAAGGTGGCCAAACCACTCATGCCACAATTTGCTAACTCCATCTAAATGAGTCATTAATGCTATTGGAGAAGAATTTGATGCAAAATGTGAGAAGGTGTATAACCTGGCTTGGTGATCTACCCTACCCACTGCCACTATAGTATTACTATGCAACTCCATGATAGCCAGTAAATCTAGTTAAAACTCAAATCTCATGCCCAGACCAATGTGAGTGTTTTGGTACACTGATAGGAGATTGGTTGAAAGAGAAGGAACACTTAGAACATTATTGAATGTTCCTCCTTCCATTTCAACTAACCCTCTCCCTACAATGGAAATTGATGTGTCATCACCCAAACTAATTGAAGTCATGCTACAAGGCTCTAAAGATGAAAACTCAACTAGTGAAGAGCCCATGTGGTGAGAAGCACCTGAATCAATGACCCATGATGTTGTATAAGCTATAGTTGCTACAAGGTCCTTGCCCTTTTCTTTCTCCTTACCCTTGCCTTTTGCCATAGTAGAATCTTGGGTAGATGAATTTTGCTTGATGGACTCTGAAACACCTATGTTGTGCTTCTCTAGAAGATGAGTTAGGTGATCTATTTGTTTCTTCATGCATTTGTGTTCATCATGGCCTATCTTTTTAAAATAGGCACACTTAACCTTCTCAGTGTTGTTTTTGGTAGGATTGTTGTTTGTTTTCTTCTCCTGGTCCTTATTCTTTTTCTTCTCCTTTGTTGAAGTCTTATCCTTACCATTTCTAGCTATCAAATCCTGGGGTTGAGTAGACTTCATTGTGCCCATTTGAATTAGCTTATCTTTCTCCCTAGTCAAGTCAGCAATGAATGAATCCAAAGAAGGCATTTTCTATGTAGTGCCAAGGGCACTTTTTGTGGCATGGAAAGTGGAGACAAAGACTGAATAGCTTAGACCTAACTTTGTGATAATAGAAAGGATGAGTTGATCATCTTTCTTATCTATCCTACATTCTTTCAATTGCAATCTAAGGGACTTAAACTTAGTGAATAAGTCTTGTAGGGTGTCAAAGTTGTTAGGACTTAGACTTATGATTCGTTTTCGAGCTCATGACCTCTCATCTCATCAAGCTTCCCAAATAAGTTTTCTAAGGTGTCCCATATGTCATTGGGAGTCTTGGAGGATTATAAATGGAAAAGAAATTTTGGAGACATAGACAAGCTTAGTAATCCATAGGCTTCATCACTACGGTTGTACTACTTGACCTTTTCAGCATCAGTGTTGGGTTCTACTTCAGTACCCATGGTGATCCTATACAACCCTTTACTTCTAAGAATGATTGAAATTTTAACTTTCTATTCATGATATTTGAAGGGTTTTATGGGTTCAAGTTGAAAATAATCCATTTTTAGCTGAATTTAGGTGAAGTTGTGTTGATTGTAAGTTTTGAAATTATGCAAAAAGGAGAATGAAAGCAAAGATTTGCAAGTTATGAAAAGCAATCACACCCCACTAAAATATTAAACCCCCATAAAATATGAAATTACACACTCAAAATATGTCGGGCTTAGATGAAAATGCATCTTAGAGTAATCAATGCAAGACTATAAACAAACCAGACATCGGACTCAGCCGAAAATGCGTCCTGGGAGACCCAAATTTTAGGCACTTTATAAAATAGTGTGTTTTTAGTAAATAAAAATCCTATGATGTGGATAATTTAATTATAAACACTTTTTAAAAAAATGACACCCAAATTTGAGCTACCGTTTGCAAGATATTAAAGGTTTAATTTTCCCATAAACTAGTGTTTTTGTAAAAAAAGCACTAAAACATTAAAAAAATGCATGTTATGAGAGGGAAAGTGGCCTTCCAACCACTCATTAAATTTGTCATGGCATGAGGAATCCAAAGGAGGTTTGTGTGAGGGGGAATTGGCCTCTTACCAACCTGAGCCTCACCCTTCGTCTTCGTAGGTTGAAGATACAAGTTTTAAATGAAAACCCCCAAAATTACCAAACTATCTAAAAAACTAACTATTCAGTCAAATTGAATGATTTTTATTTTAAAAGTAAATTTTAAATTGAAAACAAATAAATCATAGATATAATGAAGGATTTACATGTGTCCAAAGGGTGCCACATGGGATGCCAAGCAAGGAAGGGGTACCAAAAAAGCACAGTCCAAAATTTAGCTTGTAGAAAAGACAAAAAAAATATAGACCTACTCAAAACCATACAGCTGATGGTGCCTTGCTGGAAAAAGGACTATGGTGTGGCAGAACTAAAGACACCTTGCTAGAAGGAGTGTGGCACAAAGTTGACTGCTGACTAGAAGCTAGGCGTAGACCAGAAGAAGGTTGGCACAGAATGCAGAAACTTGGCATGGACTATGTGAGTGCTGACTACTGCTGAGTGCTACTCCTCCCTCTACTGCTCCACACAACAATGGTGCCAAAGAAAAAATACCAAACTAGCACCTAAAGTGAAGACAACCAAGACACCCAAAGGCCAAGGATTCCCAAGAAAATGATACCAAAAATGATATATATATATATATATATATATATATATATATATATATATATATATATATATAATTTTAGATCAGATCTATAAATAAAAAACAAAGAGACCTCCACTCCTCTTGATTTCAAAATTAACTAAAAGCATAACCAGACACATGATTACCAGGTTTGCTCTGATACCATATCGGAGTTGTTGCCAGAATCCAAATAATGCGAGTGCAATAGAGACGTGATCACACGAGATGAAGCAAGTGCACACCACATAGATGCTAAAGCAATTTGAAAATAACACAATAAGATAAATTTCACAAGACAAAATGGAGAAAACCAAAATTTGATTAACATGAGATGGCCAAAGTGAGGAATACATATAGGAGAGTACGTAAGTAACTCCTCCACAAAAGGTGGACAAGGCACCCTAAGAATAGACTGTAACTCCTCCATGAAAGGTGGTGACAAGGTGCTCAGAATAGAGAAGTAACTCCCACCAAGGGAGTTACTTATGACATTCTTATGACACCTATGACACATTTATGACACACACCTCCACATAAGCTAGCCTATCCCAAAAATGTAGGAAAACTCCATGTATGCACAAGAAATACAATTTCCCTAATTAAAAAATAGGGAAAAACAAAAACCTACACTAATAAAGAATGAAATCACCACCTAATAATCTAAATACTTTTCAAGATATATCTTATTAAAATACAAATTTAAATATTATATTATATGGTGACTTCCTTCGTGTATCACTATTGGCAGTATGCACTCAATACTACAACTATTTATTATCATCAAATATTCTACTATAGTTAGTGTAAGTGTGAGTGTAATAATAGAAACCCACATCAATGCTTCCAAATGCTTTACTAATAATATGACATCACTCAACTTGGTAGCTTCAACAACTAGCATCTTCCCAAGCATAAAACCAGACACTTTTTTTTATCAAAGCTAATGTATAACTATATTGAGTCCAAATCACATGAATAATTGCATGAAGATAATGGATGAGTTATGTAGTATGTGTACTTATTGTTGGTTGGTATATAGTATTACTATTTATGAATTTTAGATAATCAAACCTATGAAGTCGATGAGATGTTAGTCTTTGGTTAAATCAGGTCTCTGGGTTACAATTACAGATGGACTATTCCTATCTATTCAAAGTGATTGAACTATCCATTTGATTAGCATAATAAACCTCTCCATAAAAATATATTACATTAGAAGAAAAATAACATGATGATCCTACAAAGATAGAATGAGTTGCTTAATATTTTTTCCACCAATAAATCATTGGGCTTCTTAGTAACTGCTAACATAACTACAATGGTAGTATACATGAAAAGCATCACCAAAAGTGACACCACCAACATGAAAATCATCACAAAATTTTTAAAAATAATTTAAAAATAATATAAAAACATAGTACTAATCCTAGTGCATGTTCACCTTCCATTTCAAAAATCAACCTAAGATAACTTGCCCAATTAATTTGGATGAGTCCTTTCTCAAAAAAAAAATTAGCATAATCAATTATAGGATTTATATATTAATAAAATATAATTATGAAACACTCAATCCCTAAATTATTCTACTTGAAAAGCCAAATTTAAATATGTACATTATATTTAAGGAATCAAAATATCAAGTTTATAAGCTAAGTCATGATCCTTTGTACTCTAGTGGTCACCCAAGTCTCCCTATGGTTATCATTACATATAGCACATGCCTCCCTATGTAACTTCTTGATCTTGTAGAATATGGCTTATTAAAAAATAGGCACATTGATATGGATGATTTAAGTGAATAATAGAACATTTATGCCCTTCTCTCAAAATGTTTAGGTATAATTAAAGGTACCCATAAAATTTGTGTATGATTGATGAAAACATATAAATAACCTATATCTACATTATATCCTTCACCCGATAGACATATCACGAATTAAAATTGTACCATTACAAATTACCTGGGTTTAAATCCATAGCTGCACCATTATTGATGTAGCTTAGTGGCAAGAATAATAAACTAGATATGCAAGCATTAAATAACAAATTTGTAGGCTATAAACAATGAATTATTAAATTAAATAAAAAATACCAAGAGAATAATAAATACTACAAACTCAATGAATGAGATCTAGTTAATATATTTTATCCATATAAATGGTTTGATTTCTCTTTCCCATACAATTTCATATAGAGGCTTTTCCTATTATTGAATCATTCTTCTTCTCCTTATGATTATTCCACTTCTTTTTTACACTTATATTTACATTTCACAATTAATGAAAAATCATATTAAATCTCATTGCCCTTTACCCATGCTAAAAATACAATAAAAAATTAATAATGCACCTACAAATCCAAATATTATCTACCAAAATATGTTCACAAATTTTGTCATGAGGTTAGTTCATTGGTAGGGGATTCAAGAGATACAAACATGATGAAATCACAAAATCTTTATCATGTTATAAATTTAACACAATTGGTAATGACACAAGATCTAGAGACTTGTCATTAATTTTATAGGCATCCTAAATGGTAGGTAGCTATGGTAGAATAAATTGTTTCCCTGAAGATTAACACAACTTAAGACTTGGTGCCACTTCAAAAAGAAAGAAAAATAGTGAGGTGAAAGTGTGTGTACTACATTAAGTATGAAACATATGGGTCCATTAACATATAAAAATATTGAACTATACCAAAAGGGTTCTTACAAGTTAAATGTGTTAATTATTGTTAAACCTTTGCTCAAGTTAATAAGAATAATTTTTTTGGGGTAGTATTCTCTTTGGTTAAAACACAAGGATGGGAATTCAATCAAATGGATGACAAATTTGTTATATTAAATGGAAACTTGAAATAAGTAATCTACATATCTCAACCTCCCTGATCCATAAGTAGTGATAAATTTAACCTTGTGGGTAGATTGAAAAATTTCTTATATGGTATAAAATAGTATTCGCAAAAATGGTATGAATTATTGACATATTAACAAACTTTGGATTTACATAGAGTCCTTCAGTCCCCACATTTACACCAAGAAAGTAGATGATAAACTCATGATTTTAGTCTTCTATGTTAATGAGTTAATCATCAAAAGGAGTTACACCAAGTACATTCATGATTTGAAATCTCAAATAAAGAATTATTTTGAGATGGCTATGTTAGGATTGTTACATTTTTTACTTAGCCATCAAATTTCATAGCCTAAAAAAGAAATATTTATTAATAAACTGATTTCTTATCAATTTAGAGTTAAGATTTACACTAATTTTTCTTTTCTTTTATCTGATGATACACTCTATAGGAAATTGTTGGGAAGTTTTATTTTCTTTAATCATAACCATCTTGATATTTCATTTGTTGTGAACTTGGTATCATGTTACTATTACGACCCCCAAATAGCCATTGACATTATACAAAACACATTTAAAGGTATCTTTGTGGTACTAATAAGTATGGGATTGAGTAAAAGCCGTGTGGATAATCCTAAGTTTATGGTTATTCTTCTAGTAGGAACAAAATAATTTTTAGCTACATAGATAGTGATTGGGTAGGAAATTTAGAAGATTTCTAGTGAATTACAAGAAACATATATCATCATATGGAGGGTTTTTTTACTTGATTTTACAAGAAACAAATTGATATTACTGTGTCTACTATAAAAGCTGAATATACTGGAGCTATAATTACTAGTAATGAGTCAATTTAGATTTGATGTTTTATTTTCAAACTTGGATTTCCAAAAACTCGATCCACTCCACTTTGGTATGATAATCAAAGTGTTATCCAAATTTATAATTACCTAGTGGAACACCAATGTATAAATAACATTAAGATTCACATTAATTATATTAATAATTTGATACAAGATAAGGTCATTGATATTAAGTTTTACCATTTATATTATTGTGTTACAAAGAAAGAAAAATAGTGAGGTGACAGTGTGTGTACTACATTAAGTATGAAACAAATGGGTCCATTGACATATAAAAATATTAAACTATACCAAAAGGGTTTTTACAAGTTAAAGGTGTTAATTATTGTTAAACCTTTGCTCAAGTTAACAAGAATAATTTTGTTGGGGTATTATTCTCTTTGGTTAAAACACAAGGCTGGGAAGTTAATGAAATGGATGCCAAATTTGTATTATTGAATGGAAACTTGAAATAAGAAATCTACATATCTCAACCTCCCTGATCCATAAGCAGTGATAACTTTATCCTTGTGGGTAGATTGAAAAAGTTCTTATATGGTCTGAAATAGGATTCTCAAACATGGTATGAAACTATTGACATATTAACAAACTTTGGCTTTACATATATTCCTTCAGTCCCCACATTTACACCAAGAAATTAGATGATAAAATCATGATTTTAGTCTTCTATGTTAATGAGTTAATTATCAAAAGGAGTTACACCAATTACATTCATGATTTGAAATCTGAAATAAAGAATTATTTTGAGATGGCTAGGTTAGAATTGTTACATTTTTTCCTTAGCCATTAAATTTCATAATCTAAAAAAGAAATATTTATTAATCATTATAAATATGCTATAGACATACTCAACCACTTCAACACAAAAGACTATAACGATAAATTGATTCCTTATCAATCTAGAGTTAAGATATACACCACATTTTCTTTCCTTTTATTTGATGATACACTCTATAAGAGATTGTGGGGAAGTTTTATTTACTTGAATCACAACCATCCTGATATTTCATTTGTTGTGAACTTGGTATCATGTTATGATTAGGACCCGAAAAAGCCATTGACATTATACAAAACACATTTAAAGATATCTTTGTGGTACTAATAAGTATGGGATTGAGTAAAAGTCATGTGGATAATCCTAAGTTTATGGTTACTCTTCTAGTAGGAATAAAATAGTTTTTAGCTACATAGATAGTAATTAGGTAGGAAATTTTGAAGATTTCTAGTGAATTACAAGAAACATATATCATCACAGGGAGGGTTTTTTGACTTGATTTTACAAGAAACAAATTGATATTACTTTGTCTAATGTTGATTTTTAAAATTGTGCTTGTTCTTAACACCAATAATGGGAAGTTTCAAGATGTGGGACTTGTGACTTGAAACAACCTCTAGATTTTTAAGAAGCTGGTCTCTTCTTTATATCAAGTGTATACTTGGAAAAGGGATAAGAATTTTAACAAAAATACAAATGCAAGAAAGAAAATCTAACTATGGCAGTGTGCCTAAATGTAATTCAACCTTAATCCTAAGCACAGTGAGACTATATGTAAGATTCAATTACATTTAAGAGAAAACAAGTGCATGATCAATGTAAAAGATGGAAATAATATAAACAGAGGCTCACAACATAGATTGCTTTTGCAGTGATACAAAAAATATCAATAAAGGCACAGGGTTCAATCTTATTTTTTGAATTTTCTAGTCACATAAGAGGCACAGAAAAATGCACAATTATATAAACTTTCCAACTCAAGAAAATGGAACAAAGGCAAATGACATTCCTAATCACATCTCTAGAAAGTCTAAAACTCTTGACAACATAGCCTAGACTAATTTTGTAATGACATAGAAGATATCAACAAAGGCATAGGATTCAATCTTCTCATTAATTCTCCAATCACATAAGAGGCACAAAAACATGCATAGTTACATAAACCTTCCAACTTAAGAAGATAGAATAAAGGCAAATTATATTCCTAGTCACAGCTCTAGAAAGTCTAAACTCTTGACAATAATTCTCTCAAAAAATTATCTCTGTTATCTGATGATGATTTCTTTTTATTATATCTCTATACCCCTATTTATAGCATTGGATTCCGTATAGATTATCTATCTATTCCCAATCTAACAGGCCAACTAAAATCTAACTGAAATGGAAGTGTCTAATAGAAGATATTTCATAGATTCTTAAATGTTTTATCTTCTGACAGTTTATTGGCTAATATAGATCACAGGATGTTCCCTTATTTTAAATGAAAGAGGACACTTGGCCAATTCCTTAAAATCTTTCTTATTATCAGAGAATGACAATTGGCATGTTCCACAACACTTACTAAAGACACGTGGCACTTTCTACATAACTTATACTCTCTTGTGTCTTTGCTCAGGAGTGTTCTGCCTTTGACACCTATTAAAATTTGCTTCTTCAAAACTTCAAAAACTTAAAAAAAGAAGACACATAGCATTTCTCACCCAAGCAACTTTTAAAAGACATGGAGACAGGTGGTGATTTCTACTTGCCTCAACAAAGGACACACGACAATCTCTACTTTACTTAACTGGGGATATGTGGTGATCTCCACTACTTTTAACTACCTTTTGAGAAACCTACAGAAGGTGACACATGTTGGTATCTATTTTACTCTATTTATATTATAGAAGCAATCAGGCCCCATTTCATATTTACATAGATAGTGACACTTGGTATCTTCTACTTTCTTTAAAAACCAAACCTGAGACCTACCACAGTCTTTGCTATATCGATGAAGCAAAATGAAGATGATTTGGATCTCGACACACGGTGGCTTCCACTTGCTTTAGTTGGGATACATGGTTTCTTCCATCACTTTTAGAAAAGCAAATTGAAACCTTTCACGATTTCCACTTGGCACTTTCTACTTGATCCTGATACTTAGCTTGTTGAAACCTTATGCTAAAAAGATTTGAAATGTGAGTGCCAATATGAAATGTAGATGATGACACTTGTCATGTTCTACTAAGTTGTTATGAGATACGTGGCACATTCCATAGCCTTATTGAAATAATGAAAAGTGCCTCAAATAATGACACTTGGCAACTTCCGCCTGAGTTCAACACTTAAAATAAAAATTAATCAAAAGGAAATTAGAACCTGTGCTTTGTTTCAAAACTTTTCCATCTCAGATAAAAGTATGTGGGAACAAAATTATACAGCACAAAACTAAAAATTATAATGAAACGTAGAATAATTTTTTACTCTATTGTTATTGGTGACCCCAAGGACTTTTGAGCCTGCTTAAAAAGAAACCACAATTCCCACTAGATCAAAATTTCAAAATTACAGCTTCAACAATGCTATTTGGTAGGTGGACCACTCATCTTCAGATAACCCCTATTTATTTTGTAGTTCATTAAAGGATAAATCAAGGTTAATAATATCCTTGTGTGATAAATTTTGCAAAATTTGAACCGTAGCCTTCAATTTGAATTCAAGCTGAGAAATAGGAACCAAGATAGCTTCTACTTCAAGGACTGATGAGTCAAAAAAATTGTTTGATCAATCTACTTGGCCAATAGCAAAGGTTCAATTTCATCTACCATCAGCATAGTGTTGTCATCAAGAAATGGAAAAGGAAGACCTAATTGCACTAGATCTTCAATGTGTTATTTCATTTCACTGATTCCTTCTTTAATGACATCTACGAGCTCTCCGCAACTAATGGCTATATAATTGTAACTGAGAACCTTATTCACTCGCTTAGCAATGACCATTCTATCATTGATTCCTACTATTGACAAAGTTACATCTGTTGCATCATAAAGCTTTTGTAGCAATGTTTCAAAGTCCATTACTCTCCCAAAAACTATAACTAGAGTATTTGCAACTAAATTATCCACCTTTTCATGCAATTTTTGTGCATTTAGCAAGAAGGTGAGAGAAGGCCTAAGCTAAATAATCTTTAAAGAGATTCTCTTCCACATGGATTCATATAGCTCCTTCATCAGACTTAACACTCTGACATTCCTTGGCCTATTGGCCAACTCCAGTGTCAATTGTGCTACTCTCTATTGCTCAACTTAAAATTGGGCTTGTATAACCATAGTATTATTCTGTTCACTTAGCAGCTTTTATTGTAATTAGGTAACCTGTAGTAGGTGTTCTTCACATTTTTATTGAAATGCTACTTTTTCCCACCTTAGGGTCATTACTGCATCTTTTGCCTACATTAGCCCTACTTTTAAAGAATCATTTTGGGCCTGGAATGCCTGGTGAGTCTAAAGAGAAATAGTATCTTGCAATTGTTTATTCATATTTTCTATTTCATTGTCTTTTCTATTGATCTCTGTGATCAAATTGTTACAGTTTGCCTTCTCCATGGCTAAATTGGTTTCCATCTTTTGTAGCCTCCTTGATGTCTTCAAGTAGTCTTCTGTAACTATAGAAGTGGATTCAGTTAGTAGCTCAATTTTTTCTTATGGCTTGAAGAGGGACATGTCAATGGCCACTACATTCATCATGTTGTCTTTTAGTTGCATGCACTCAGTTGGCTTGATTACATTTAGTGACAAATGAGTCACTATCAATTACTGCTAAATGGCATCAAATTATGACCATAGATGGGGTGTAATAAGGCTTTATTTTCCTTGATATTCTTTTTCTCTCTTCAGGCTTCCCTTGCCTTCCTAACAACATCTACTTGGATCTGGAAGGTAGAAGGAGAGGCAATGTGCCCACCCACAAAAGGATGTCCCTATGGTAAACCATATTAAATAGCCAATTGTTGGCTATGGGCAATCTGAGGGGGAAGTTTATTAGGGATAGAGGGGGAAAAATGAGGTAATGTTAAATCTTGAGGTGGCATAGATGGGGTGAAGTGAGAAATAGGAATGGCAGAGGTGGCAGGGGATGTCATCTAGCTAGATGGAATCATCATGCCAATAGGGGAAGAAAGAGATTGAGAAGGAGAAGGAGGAATAATACTTACCTAAGGAGCAATTACAGTACTCTATAATTGGCACTATGGGGTGTCCATCTCTTTTTTTGAATCAAACTAAAATTGCACCCTCTTTCACTTCTTAGGTGTCTCTTCTTCTGGCTATGTTTCTTTTCCTTTCAATGATGCTTGTGGAGAACTGGGAATATCTATAATAGATGCTGATGGGGATGCTATTGGTGGTGAAGGCACCACAATCTTCTACTTTTCTGTGATGTTGAGAGATTGGGGCTAAACTGATACAGTTATTGTAGCCGTAGTTTGCCTTAAGGCCTATGGTTCTTGGCTTGGTCCTGCTCTAGCCTCCAGCTCTACACTTGGTGTTGGTAAATTACTTGTATCTAGGCTAGATATAGGGGAGAGATGGCACTCATCCCATAGTTCTTCCCATCTCTCATATGTGTCTACATTCCTGAAAGAATGGGTTATTTGACAAATCTCCTACCTATATTTCCAATAAGCTTCTATTTTCTTAGCATCCCAATCTTTATTCTTTAGTGTCCTTCTAAAGCCAAAAGTCGTTCTGACTTTAGGATCATAATCTCTCTATTTAACATAGAATGTTTTCCAGGGTCTATTTTGTGGAAGGGGCAAGTCTGTTAACTCAACATAAACTCCAAGAGCATCTTCTCTAGGATTTTTCATAGTTTCCCAAAAAGGGTGGCCCTCATGTGCAACTCTGGCTACAACCCTATTAGTCCTTATCCAAGAAGCTATGAAACCATTCAGGTCATATACCCATTTGTCTTTGACTAATAGGAAACCCAGGAAGGCTAGCTTTCTGAGCAACACAACTTCAACATCTCTGATTTCCAAAACCATGCAGGTTGTCATCCATGGGAGGTCATACATTTTTATTTTCCTTTTCCTAGAGCCATATTCATTGTCAATTGTAGATACCTACTTGGTGACCTCTAAGAATGCTAACCTAAGAGTCAAAATCTTAGGTAGCAACATTGGTTGCCCATAAAAACCATGGACTCTTATAATTGTATAATGAGATCCAAAATAGAAATCATAAGGAATTGGGAAACTGGCCAGAAGGTTTGAAACACTTGGAAACAATTTTTTCATGAATGGTTCAGGGATGAGGTGAAAAAAAGTAGGGGTAACAAATAATTCCCAAAATTCATATGGGTTATTATTCTCTGACAAAATATGTGTCCATGCAGACACAAGAATGTTCCTTTGGAGATCAAAACTTGGGTCATACATATCAAGATACATATGTTGGGTAAAAAGGTTAGAGTTCTGAAATAACATGAGGTGAAACAAATAATAAGAGTACTTAAAAACCCCTATTGATTCGAACTGGGCCAGTTGTTCCACCATTTAGAAACCAATTAGTTCAAAAAATTTAAGCCTATACTCTAGAGTTTTGTCAATGGTCTTCAGCCTGAAGAGAATAGCCATTTGTTCTCCATAAAATTCCATATCATCTTTCATGCTAAAGATGAAAGCCATCATAGACAATGTGTCTTGGCTAGCTTGTGTGAATTTGGCTCTTACTAGAGGGAGTGTAGGCACAATAGTGTCATCATCACCCATTTGTAATCTAGATCTCCAGAAACTCAACTGGGTATTGATGTTTTCCCATGTTCTTTACATTTTAGCAATAGTAGTAAATGTAGTTGTCTTATCATGATATATGGATAACATATCTCTAATATCCTACGGTGTGATTTACACCATGAATGGACCTTGTTGAATGGTGCATGAGGGTGAATGAAACAAGTCTACGCATAATTCAACAAAGTTAGGGCATGGATGCATAGTTGGGACAAGGAATTGTGCCAGTTGTGAAGTCCATATCCTTATGGAAAATGTCTCATATTGCCTTACTTTGGCTCTCTAAAGACACCTTTGATGTGCCCCTTCTCTAAGAGTTTTGCTACTTGCTCTTTGAAGGATTGGGTCCATGACTCCATCTGCATAATCTTTTATCTTCACTGGGTCACTTGCTTGACCAACTTCAAGAATTTTGGTCCATGGATAGGTCTTTAATGGTTGCGCGAGAGCTGAAGCATATGACTTACTTGCAAGAAACTTATCAAGAGATTCATACATCCCAGCTCCTTGTTGTGAAGATTGTGCCCCATCCATCTCTATATCTTTTCTGTGATAACTTGTATGAACTTTTGCAAAATAGAAACACTTTCACTGAAGCAAGTTTACTAGGCACTAAAAAATACAAGTAGCAAGATATTTTCTTGCAGATGTAAGAATGTTTGAGAACTTATAAGCTTTAAATCTTGCTAAGAGATATATATTGACCTATCAAGTCTCAAAATGGCATTAAACTCAGATAATCATTATCAAATCCTACTCGATATTTATGGAATAGTGAGATAGACATGTTCTATAAGTGGCAGTGCAAGGTACCTTGGGGATTTCTCAAGATTTTGGAGACATTCAATGTATTGGAAAATTTTGAAAATTTTGAAAAATTCTGAGCTGCCGACTATGTGTTTAAAGAAAATTTATTTAAAAGAAAAGTAAAAAAACAAAAATGGGAAAATAAAGCAATACAAAAATGGGAAACTATCTAACTATATTAACCAGGTATATTTGCCTACCTCTTGGATCAAAGGGAATATTTCTAAAGTATCCTTTATGACACGAAAACTTATGATACCAGACAAATGATTGAATGGTATGAAACTCTAATGACTTGCTCTTCTTGTTTACCACCTTAATTTGCCTACATCTGAATGAATCAAAGTCAAACATGTCCCCAACATATACATACTCTTCTTGTTCTTTAAAACTTATTGAATGTTTATTCTTTATGCTATCACGTCTCACTAAGAAATCAATGTCTATTGGCTCTTCACCCTGTGTCTCTTGACATACATCATTTTTTGGCTTATCTCCTTCTGCATCATGCTCAAGTTCTATTTCATGATCATCCTCTTTGATTACTTCAAAAATATCATCTTCAGTTTTACCAACCTATTGAAAGAATGATTTTGACATTTTGTAGCAATTTCACATATTTATTTAAGTCTCAATACTGCCTTCTCCACCTGAAGCCAACTCATAGCCTTCTTGAAAAATAGTGTAACCTGCCCCAATGACTTCAAACAAGTCATTCAAAGAATGATCATAAATTATCTCTTTTTCATTAGAGATAGAGGCAAAAGCTTGTGACTTGTCCTTTGGTTCATCAAAGGGTGTACCTATGGTGATTTGTTCTTGATTTTCACTCATGAAATCTTCTTGACTAGCCATGAACTAAGTATACTCCTCTTTACTTGCTTCCTCCAAAATATTTTCTTCTTTGAAAAGGGATTAAGAAGAAGACTGATGGTTATACATATGCGGAAGAGGAGATAATTATTGAGCTAGAATTGAATGATTCTCTTCTTTCCATTTGTCCATCACTTCATCTATATCCGATGTAGCTTGATAGCTCTCTTGGAAGGGTGTAGATCGGATGTGTTCAAATGTAGGATCTTCTTCTTGATTATCACCATGAGTAAGATCCACCTCGACTTCTTCAAGGTTTTGAGCAAAAAATTTGTCTACTTCCCTTCTGCCCCATGATTACGTTATTTATTTCCAACTCATGACCTTAGGTCTAGAACTTTTCTCTTGGAAAGAGTCAGCAATTTTATCTTCTTCAAGGTTTTTCGCTGTTTCATGATTTTCTTTCTTCCCACTTGGAATCTTGTCATCATGTTGAAGGACCTGAGGATTGGTATAAGAGGTATCTTTTGGTGTAGGCTCCTTTTGAAGGTATAAAAGCTCTATCTCTCTTTCACTAAGCAATCTCATTTTTTCCTCTAATTCCTCAATTTGCTTAGCTAGATTTTCTTGAAAGAGTCTTTCATGAAGCTAATAGGAATCATCAGATAAATGGGGAGTGCATGAAGGTTGCCATAAAAAACAAGAAGATTATTAATGAAGGGTGGGAGAGACTTGAATGGGACTAGCCTCATTTTGTATCTCACACTCTTGGACAATGTCTTTCTCCTTATTTTTACCCAATGATTCCATTGTTTGATCCTAACTCATGACCTTAGGTCTAGGACTTTTCTCTTGGGAAGATGGGGTTGTAAGGTGAAAGGGAAGTGACGGTTTGGATTCTAATTCCCTTGCTACCAACATAGATTACTATTTTTGAAGATTTTCTAATTCAACTTGTTTATCAAGATTGCCTTAAAAGCCAAATTTATTGTTTCGAAACTTTCCTTAACATGATTGGGGAAAGAACCATGACAGGTTCGACTTGGCCAAGGGTTGAGTATGTCTGATATGAAACTTAGGGCAATGGATATGCAGGTTTATAAACTTGGTAAGGCTACCTCTCATGAATACTCAGCTTCTCTTCCAAAGATACAATTAAGCCACTCACATCCAACATCTCATATGTAAGCCTTTGCCAATTTGCTCTTTCAATGGGAGCCCATTCAATTTTAATCATGTCTACTACATTTCTTACTTGATGGATGACATGAGTAGGAATTTATTTGCCGCATCCCCTTCTATTGTCAAGCTCTAATACATATTTTTTATATCCCAGTAATGCTTATTTGAAGGTGGAAATGAGATTAAATTGAGCATGGGATGTAACATATTAGGGAGACTGGGTATAAGACTGATATAGCTCATGATAGGGCCGAGGCTGGTCATATTAGACCTGTGAAGGGCAAAAATTATAACCATATGCATCCTTGTTGCTTGATGTGATTCCATGAGCAACTAATCTTGATTAAAAATATATGAAGGGGCATAAGACACATAACTCTGTGTAACATAATTATACATACCAAATGGTGATTTCTTCTTAACTTTGATTCTTTGAGGTAATCGATGATGACAAAAGATTTAGATCTTATTACTGATCCACAACTCTGACTCCTTATAGCTCTCTAGTTCATATGGTCTTGATAGAAACTTCAAGATGGTGTCTCATCAGGCATGCTAAAAATTGTTGATGTTTAAAATTGTGCTTGTTCTTAACACTGACAATGGGAAGTTTCAAGATGTGGGACTTGTGACTTGAAACAACCTCTATATTTTTAAGAAGTTGGTCTCTTCTTTATATCAAGTGTATACTGGGAAAAGGGATAGGAAGTTTTATAGAAACACAAATGCAAGAAAGAAAATCTAACTATGGTGATGTGCCTGAATGTAATTCAAACTTAATCCTGAGCAAAATGAGACTATATGTAAGATTAAATTATATTTAAGATCAAACAAGTGTATGATCAATGTAAAATATGGAAACAATAAAAACAGAGGCTCACACCATAGATTGCTTTTGCAGTGATATAGAAAATATCAACAAAGGCACAGGGTTCAATCTTCTTATTAGAATTTTCTAGTTAGATAAGAGGCATAGAAACATGTATATTTATATAAACTTTCCAACTCAAGAAAATGGAACAAAGGGAAATGACATTCCTAATCACATCTCAAGAAAGTCTAAAACTCTTGACAACACAGCCTAGACTAATTTTGTAATGACATAGAAGATATCAATAAAGGCACAAGAATCAGTCTTCTCATTAATTCTCTAGTCACATAAGAGGCATAGAAACATTCATAGTTACATAAACCTTCTAACTTAAGAAGATAGAACAAAGGTAAATAATATTCCTAATCACAACTCTAGAAAGTCTAAACTCTTGACAATAATTCTCTCAGAAAATTCTCTCTGGTATCTGATGATGATTTCTTTTTCTCATATCTCTATACCCCTATTTATAGCCTTGGATTCCCTCTAGATTATCTATCTATTACCATTCTAATGTCCCAACTAAAATCTAACCAAACTAGAAGTGTCTAACAGAAGATATTTCATAGATTCTAAAATGATCTATCTTTTGACAGTTCATTGGTTGAAACAGATCATAGGACACTCCCTTATTTTAAATGGAAGAGGACACTTAGCAAATTACTTAAAATCCTTCTTATTACTATAGGATGACACTTGGCATGTTATGTGACACTTACTGAAGACACACAACACTTTCTACGTAACTTATACTCTCTAGTGTCTTTGCTCAGGAGTGTTCCACCTTTGACACTTGTCGCAATACGCTTCTTCAAAACGTTAAAAACTTAAATAGAAAAAAAAGACACATATTGTTTCTCACCCAAGCAACTTCTAAAAGACATGGAGACAGTTGGTGATTTCTACTTACCTCAACAAAGGACACATGACAATCTCCACTTTGCTTAACTGGGGATATGGGTGATCTCCACTACATTTAACTACCTTTTGGGAAACCTGTAGAAGGTGACACATGCTGGTATCCACTTTAATATATTTATATTATAGAATTAATCAGGCCTCAGTTCATATTTACATGGACAACGACACTTGGCAGCTTTTGCTTGCTTTAGAAACCAAACCTGAGACCTACCACAGTCTTTACTATATCGATGAAGCAAAATAAAGATGATTCATATCTCAACACATGGTGGCTTCCACTTGCTTTAGCTGGGATACGTGGCATCTTCCATCACTTTTAGAAAAGCAAATTGAAACCTTCTGTGATTGCCACTTGGCGCTTTCCAGCTGATCCTGATACTTAGATTGTTGAAACCTTCTGCTGAAAAAATTTAAAATGCAGGTGCCGATATGAAACATAAATGCTAACACTTGTCATGTTCCACTGAGTTATTATAAGATATGTGGCACATTCTGCAACCTTATTGAAAATTATGAAAAGTGCCTCAGACAATGACACTTGATAGCTTTTGCCTGAGTTCAACACTTAAAATAAAAATGAATCAAAAGGAAATTAGAGCTTGCACTCTATTTCAAAACTTTGCCATCTCAGATCAAAGTATGTGAGAACAAAATATTGCAGCGTGTAACTGAAAATCAAAATGAAACGTAGAGTATTTTTTTACTCTACATCTACTATAGAAGCTGAGTATACTAGAGCTATAATTACTAGTAATGAGTCAATTTAGATTTGATGTTTTATTTTCAAAATTGGATTTCCACAAATTTGATCCACTCTACTTTGGTATGATAATCAAAGTGTTATCCAAATTTATCATAACCTATTGGAATGCTAATGTATAAAGAACATTAAGATTCACATTAATTATATTAATAATTTGATACAAGATAAGGTCGTTCATATTAAGTTTTACCAAATATATTATTGGGTTACAAAGAAAGAAAAATAGTTAGGTGAAAGTGTGTGTACTACATTAAGTATGAAACATATGGGTCCATTAACATATAAAAATATTGAACTATACCAAAAGGGTTTTTATAGGTTAAAGGTGTTAATTATTTTTAAACCTTTGCTCAAGTTAATAAGAATAATTTTGTTGGGGTAGTATTCTCTTTGGTTAAAAAACAAGGATGGGAAGTCAATCAAATGGATGCCAAAATTGTATTACTGAATGGAAACTTGAAATAATAAATCTACATATCTCAACCTCCCTGATCCATAAGTAGTGATAACTTTAGCCTTGTGGGTAGATTCAAAAAGTTCTTATATGTTCTGAAATAGGATTCTCAAACATGGTGTGAAACTATTGACATATTAACAAACTTTGGCTTTACAAAGAATCCTTCAAACCCCACATTTACAACAAGAAAGTAGATGATAAACTCATGATTTTAGTCTTCTATGTTAATGAGTTAATCATCAAAAGGAGTTACACCAAGTACATTCATGATTTGAAATCTAAAATAAAGAATTATTTTGAGATGGCTAGGTTAGGATTGTTACATTTTTTGCTTAGCCATGAAATTTCATAGCGTAAAAAAGAAATATTTATTAATTATTATAAGTATGCTATAGACATACTCAACCACTTCAACACAAAAGACTATAACTATAAACTGATTTCTTATCAATCTAGAGTTAAGATTTACACCAAGTTTTCTTTTCTTTTATTTGATCATACACTCTACACGAAATTATTGGGAAGTTTTATTTACTTGAATCATAACTATCTTGATATTTAATTTGTTGTGAACTTTGTATCATGTTACTAATAGGACCCCCAAAATTCCATTGACATTATACAAAATACATTTAAAGGTATCTTTGTAGTACTAATAAGTATGGGATTGAGTAAAAGTCATGTGGATAATCCTAAGTTTATGGTTACTCTTCTAGTAGGAACAAAATAGTTTTTAGCTACATAGATAGTGATTAGGGTAGGAAATTTAGAAGATTTTTAGTGAATTACAAAAAACATATATCATCATAGGGAGGGTTTTTTGACTTGATTTTACAAGAAACAAATTGATATTACATTGTCTACTACAGAAGCTAAATATACTGGAGATATAATTACTAGTAATGAGTCAATTTAGATTTGATGTTTTATTTTCAAACTTGGATTTCCACAAACTTGATCCACTCCACTTTGGTACGATAATCAAAGTGTTATCCAAATTTATCATAACCTAGTGGAACACCAATGTATAAATAACATTAAGATTCACATTAATTATATTAATAATTTGATACAAGATAAGGTCATTGATATTAAATTTTACCATATATATTATTGGGTTACAAACATCTTCATAAAACCTTTATTTGAGGCCTAATTTATTCAACTCATGTAACATTTAAAAGTGAAGGAAGGTGTCATCAAGGGGATATAGTTCAAAGATTCGTCTATCCTTACCTTGATCAAAGTACATCTTAAGGGGTGATATTTGTGTATATAATTACTTGTACACTATTTTATGGTTTTAAGATGCACTTTCAATACAACTCATGCATAATCACTAATTCATGCATAGTTATCCACAAAAGTTTATTAGATAAGAGCATCAATCATGTTCTTTAATTGATTGACTTTTGATATTAATAGTAAATTCTTATCTTAAGAAGACTTAATCTACTACAAGTTAACTACTCTATAAATCCTGCCCCTTACCTATTTCTTATGTATATAAGAACATATAGAACTAGTCATAGAGGAAATCTGCTATGGAAGATGATTATTGTTATTCTCAAAATTTAGGCTAGAGAATTTTATTCTAAATAGATAACCATGCTACATGTGGTAAATATATGTATTATTTTTATTAAAAAAAATCATTGATTTATATTATTACATGTAATTTGGGTGTATGTCTTAAGGTAGTTTAACATGATTCTAGAACCTATCTAGAAAAATTAATATTTTACATGAGATTTAATGTAAAAATAATATAAAAAAATATGAGGCTTTAATACTCAATTTTTTTCTACATGCACACTACAATTAAAATCACTAAAATCATATGGAGGTTCTTAGATATGATGAATAATATTTGTAACCATATGGATAGTTTTTGTAACCTCTTGTTCAAAATTCATATTATTCTACCAAGATGAAGCTTCTATGGAGAGATAATATGTTCCCCAATGTTCCTTGGTTTCTTCAAATAAATTTTTGATCTCAAAATATTTTTCCTTCTTGATCAACTGAGATTTTGACCATTACCAAGTATGGTGCCATTGTAATTTAGTGGCATGATGCAGGAGCATCACTATGAATTGTCAAATTTTCAAGAGTCCTAAAAGTTCAAGAAGTTAGTCTAGTTATTATAAGTCTCATTTGAGGTTTTGAAAGTTTATATAAAGTCTTTTAGGTGTATTTTCCTCAAAAAACTTGAAATTTGAAGTGTTTCATGTATTTAGGTAATCAAATTAATATTAGGGTCATTATTGTAATATTTACAAGTTAGAAGTGTGTGTAAAACATGAGCTAAGTCTGCTAGACCTTTAGAGGTTTTTGATAAGTAATCTTGTCCTAAAATAACCTATGTAATTATCAAGACATACAAACTAGGATTGACTTGAGAAAACAATGGGGACTTTGAGTATGTTTAGAAAATGTCCAATCTTGGTGTGGAATGATAATGCTCTTACCCTATAGAGAAGGAACCATAAAAGAGATTAAAAGGATCAATAAAATGATTTTCAGGGTAGCCAAGTAGATTCATGTTATAGGTTTATCTTAAGTAACATAAGATTGCATATGGATTGTAAATAAAGGATGATAAACAAGATAATTTTTTTTATACTAAAGTTATGTATATGAAATTTTAATTATGTTGTAAGTTGGTAAAATGTCATATTGAAGACTAGTATATTACAAATAAATCATTGATATATAGGAACCTTGGAATTTTTATGGGTTAAAGCATGTGATTTTATATGTTTAGAGTTAAAATTATTGTTGGTTAAATAGATAATAATTGAGTAATTAGATTAAGACTGAATGAGTCTTTGTATGATTATCTGTTACACCTAAACATATAGATACATATGTTTGAACCATGGTGAAATGCACAATAGCAAGTTACCATTCAAGACCCACCTAGACTCCACATCTCCATGTTTTTAGCATAAACTGATAAAGTCTGAATTGGTGTCAAAATTTGCTCAATATATGATGAAATCAATTAAAATTTTCTATGTAGCAAGTCTATGAGAAGATCATATCTTTGAATAAATTGACCATATCAATCGGTCAAACAAAGCTTACATGGATTAATGATTTTTGATGAATTATTTAAGGATGCACAAGAATATTAATAGATCAATCTAGTAAATTGATCTAAGAAAAGTATTATGGTTGAAGAAAATATATATTATAATCATCTCATAGTCTATTCAAAATATCCATTGCTAAGATAAAGTTATTCACCCAACAATACTTGGAGATCATAATCATTGAATTCATCTTCATTTAGTGTTTTGAGGAAATAAATAATCAAAGAAAATTATTCAAAAAAAGACCAAACAAACAAGCTTTGTGGGTAAATGAAAACATATCTCAAAATTGGTGAAATGGAATTCAGAGCATGATTTACAAGATTTATCAAGTCCAACACAATTTACAGAGGTACTTGGAGCCATTTATAGATACGTGTGCATGCATTTGGCATAACCAATGTAAGTGCTAAAGGTGGATAATTTTATTTAGTCCATTGGATCATCTATTATTTATTTTTGGCATGGAACTTAATGAAAATGATACCAAGAGATTTAAAATATTATGTATTAAGATGTGTAGTACTAGTTTTGTATATTTAAGTTGTGTAAAGGGACTTGAATTGGTATTTTAAGATTAATATTACATTATTAACAAAGTATAACCTAAATATTGATTTTGACAAAGGTAAAGGCATCACTTTCATTCCTATTACAAATAAAAATGGAAGTTATCATCCTTTACATATAAGTAGAGGCTCAATTGGCATGGGAGCAAATCATGAAATTTCTATTGGCATTATTGTTGTGTTAATTTATATTTCTATTAGGCTACTATATCTCTATCTGTAAGACTAAATCAAAGAAGTCATCTATGATATGATCAATAGATAAAGATATATATATATATATATATATTAAAGGTTCCACAATTACTTATTCTAAAAATATGTAAACCATTGCATTGATAGGAAGCACACTTCAAGGTTTTGTAGATATAACTATAAACAATTATGTCGAATTCTCTTACAAGGAACTTGCCAAATCCATAGATGGGTTTTATCATTACTAATAAAATTGTGAAAGTCCTTGTAATGTTAATTTATCATTGATATCATTTTGGTATTAGAGTACAAACATGAGATCTTTGGGATGATTGTATTTTTTGCTAATGTTATAACAAATATATAATTGTTAAAAGATAATTAGAGGAAGGATTAGTAAAGTAGAGCACTAGGGGACCCTACTAAGGAAAGGTATGAATAACCTTTGATATTTGGTTTTATTTTATGATTAAAAGATTGTGTTTTGAGAATAAAATAGGTGCAAACAAAGTATTATATCCTTTTAAGGCTCGATAAAGAGGGGAAAAGGGCTTGTAAGGCTCAAGTGTAAAGAGTAAGAGAGTAAGTGAATGCTCTAGAAGAATATCCAAGGAAAGTTAAGCTTGGAACTAAGAAATTATTTATATTTGATTAAGGTATTGTTGTGTTACAAACCATTGACTTAGAGAGAGGCTTAGTGAAGCCATTGATAAAGACCAATCGACTAGGGTGCAAAATACCTAGGTAATGATCTTAATGAAGGAGAAATGTAGATGAAAAAAGAGAAAGAGTTAAAGAGAGAGAAATACTTCCAAGGAGAGATGGAAATGATAAATAAATGTTTTTCAAGATTTCAATAGATTTTAAAAGAATCAATGTAGAGTCAGCAAGGGTATTGCTCAAATAGATGGTCAAATGGCCAATTGATCATATTACAAAGAAAGGGAAAAGAAAATAGATAAAGATATGGATAAGGATGATAGAAAAGGATAAGAAAGAGGAAAACAAGCCTCTATTTTTTAAATCTAATAATTTTTTGTCATGTGTGTATGCAAGAATGGAGATAGATGAAGGAAAAGCCCATTTTAAGGGCATAGAACTTAAAAGCCATGAGAAACATGCTTATAAAGAATTTGAATGGATAAAAATATATGAATATGAATAAATTTGTCACCTTGAAAGTGGAGAAATGATTGGTGAAGGAGTATAAGATAGTGAAACACTATTTGATAAAATAAAAGATGAAGAACTTTTAGAGGTAGCTAAAGATCTCTTTGAAAAATCTAATATAAGAGATGAAAGCAGAGTTCAAGAGATGGAAATCCAAGAAATAAATATGCCTATCTTGATAGAGTTAATTATGAAAAAGATAACCCCATATTGGAAATAGAAATCAGATTGGTTGATGCATTTTTTAGTTCTTCTAATAAGAACAAAGAAGATCTAGTTAAAGAATACATTAAGAAATATAAATTAAAGGCATGTGAGAACAGCATGGACTGCCTAAAGGTACAAAATTATATTTTTGTTCATGATTTGATGTTTCAAGAAAATACAACGCTTGTGGAAGAAATCAAAAGTTATAAAGAACATGTAGATGGCACAAAAGATAAATTAATATTTAGGTTTGGATCAAATTTTTGGATAACATGAGGTGGTGCAAACTCACTAAAAATTCATAAAAATTGGCATAGAAGCTCATTGGAAAAATCAAATAAAGGGGAAAAAAAATGCATATATAAATACATAAAGAAGTAGAAATGATAAATCTTGAAGGATTGCATGAGTCCATAAGAGAACTAAGGGAGAATGAAAAAGTGCAAGAAAAAGCACAAGAGGAGATGGTAAAGAAAACTCAAACCATGTAAATGATGGTTTGCATAAGGAAAATAGAAACACCAAATAAGTCAAGTGAATTTAATATGTTATTAGATCATGATAAAGAAGATAAATTGAAGCATTGAGTGATAAGGAGAGGTACACTTTTTCAAATAATGTGGATTCTTTTATCTATAATTGATTATGTTTTTAGTTGGACTAATATAGAAATGTGGAGATGTAGTTCAAAAATCATGGAAAAGGTCCTCAAATCTAAAATAATATATGATTCTAGACAAAATAAGAAATTCAATAAATGTAAAATAGTTAAACAAGATTCTAAATGTATTCAAAAAAATAATAATGAAGAGTTAGAGTCTGGTTATAGGTTCTTAAGTGAATAAATGTACAAGATAACAAAGAAACATAAGGAGAAAATAAGAGATGAGGAGAAAATTTCAAAGAATGACAATTAAAAGGTGATATTTTATCAAAAATAATATAAATTATAGGTAAATGAAAATGTAAATGGATAGCTACAAATGATGGATTGGCAAAAATATAGGAAGAAAATTAAGGTTGCAAAAAAAGAGAGGTAAATAATGCTTTCAAATTGCTAAGAGAATTATTATATTTATTTGTAAAGTTATACATTGAAAGGACAACCAAGCATGAAGAGGAAACAACAAATAATAAAATTTCCATTTGTATGTTTGAAGGAATTTTAGTTGTTACTCACAAGTTAGATGCTGAAAGAAGGAGAAATCAGTTATCTAGTCATCGAAATGGTGAAGATTGCAAAATGAATCATATAAGGGAGGAATATGGACAATTTTTTGACACAAATATGAATGGTGAAGCTATTTAAACTCATGGAAACTATGAAGATAAGGAAAGTTTCATAATTATAAAATAAAAACTTGAAAGGAAGAAGAAATAATGGCTTCAAGAAGCCAATGTTTTCACTAATAAGTTTGTATAATGTGCAGTTATGCTGATAAAAGAGATGTTTAAAGGAAAGACAAAGTGTGGTGATATTGAACATGTACACCAATATGAAATACTTGTTGAGACAAAGAATGTTAGATGGATTTTAGTTACAAAAAACATAATAAAGATAAGAATACATGAGTAGGAGCTCATGAAAACTTTCAAACATGGTAATTTGATGTAGGAGCATCACTATGAATTGTCAACTTGTCAAGAGTCCTAGAAGTTCAAGAAGTTATTCTAGTTATTATAAGCCTCATTTGAGGTCATGAAAGTTTGTATCAAGTATTTTAAGTGTATTTCCCTCCAAAAAATTGAAATTTGAAGTGTTTCATGTATTTAGGTAATCAAATGGATAATAGGGTCATTAGTGTAATATTTCCAAGTTAGAAGTGTGTGTATATTATGAGTTAAGTCTCCTAAACCTTATAGAGGTCTTTGATAAGTAATATTGTCCTTAAATAGCCTATGTAATTATCAAAACCTACAAACTAAGATTGACTTGATCAAATAAGGGGGATTTTGAGTATGTTTAAAACATGTCTAAGGTTGGTGTGGAATGATAAGACTCTTACCCTACATAAAAGGAACTGTATAAGGGATTAAAAGGATTAATAACATCATTTTAAGGGTAGTTGAGTAGATGTATGTTACAAGTTTGTATCAAGAAACATATGATTGCATATGGATTGTAAATAAATGTTGATAAATATAAGAAATATATTTTTATACTGAAGGTATGTATATTAAATTTGAATTATGTTGTAAGTTGGTAAAATTTCATATTGAAGACTAATAAATTGGTGAATAAATCATTGCTATATAGGAACCTTAGAATTTTTAGGGGTCAAAGCATGTGATTTTATATATTTAGAGTTAAAATTATTGTTGGTTAAATAGATAATAATTAAATTATTAGATTAAGACCAAATGACTCTTTGCATGATTGGATATTATTCCTATACCAATAGAGACATATATTTGAACCAAGGTGAAACACATAGTAGTAAGTCACCATTCAAGACCCACCTTGACCCACATCTCCATTGTTTTTGGCATGAAGTGATAAAGTCTGAACTAGTATCAAATTTTTCTCAATGTATGATGAAATCAATTAAAAGTTTATATTCATAGCAAGTCTATGAGAAGATCAAATATTTCAATAAATTAACCATAGAAACTAGTCCAAGAAAGCTCCCATTAAAAGAGAAGAATAATAATAGATGACTTGTTTAGATATGCATAATAATATTAATAGATAAATTTGGTAAATTGATCTAAGAAAAGTATTATGGTTAGAGAAAATACATATTTTGATCATCTCATAGTCCATTGAAAAGTGCCATTGATAAGATAAATCTATTCACTTAGCAATACTTAAAAATCACAATCATTGAATTGATCTTCAATCAAAGTTTTAAGGAAATAAATAATCAAAGGGAATTATTCAAAAACGGACTAGACATACAAGTTTTGTGGGTAAATGAAAACATATATTAGAATTGGAAATGTGGAATTTAGAGCATGATTTTCAAGTTTTATCAGGTCTAGCAGAATTTGCAGAGGTACTTGGATCCATTTTTAGATATATGTGTAGGCATTTAGCATAACCAATGCAAGTGCTAAAGGTGGATATTTTTATTTAGTCCATTAGATCCTCTATTACTTGTTGTTGGCATGGAAATTAATGAACATTATACCAATATATTCAAAATCCTATGTATTAAGATATGTGTAGTACTAGTTTTATATTTTGAGTTATGTAAAGGGACTGAAATTGGTTTTTAAAGACTAATATTACATTGTTGACAAAGTATAACCTAAATGTTAATTTTGACTAATGACAAGGCATATATTTCATTCTAATTGTAGATCAAAATGTAATTTATCATCATTTAGATACAAGTGGAGGATAAATTGGCATGGGAGTAAATCATGAAATTTTTATTGGCATTATTGTTGTGTTAGTATACATCATTATTAGGCTACTATATTTGTATGTTTATAAGCCTAAATCAAAGACATCATATATGCTATGATAAATAGATAAATATGAAGTTGAAAATAGTAAAGGTGCCATGATTCCTTATGATAGTAACATAAAAACCATTGCATTGATATGAAGCACACTATAGAGGTTTTTAGATATAACTATAAATAATTCTATTAAATTCTCTTACTATAAACTTGTCAAATCCATAAATGGGTTTTAGCATTAATAATAAAATTATGAAAGTATTAGTAATGTAAATTGATTATTTATATCACATCACTATCATTTTTAGGTTCCTATCTCGTTCTATTTTAAAATAGGTTCTCTTCTAGGGACCTTTTTGGCATGAGGGTTTTGGTTTTTTTGATGTTGATCTTGGTGTTCTTGACCCTCCTAATTATTGAGGTTTTAGTTTTTATTTGGGTTTTCTTGCTCATATTTTATCTGAATTATTTTTCTTATCATATTATGTTGTCAACTACTAATTTTTTTTTCTATATTACCTACCCTATATTGAGTATTTATTACCATGGGTAAGACCTATTCTATATTTTTTTATAAATTCCTCATCTTTCTAGCTACCCTCCATATTAGCTCTTGTGAAAACCATATTTCATTGTGTATTTTATAAATGTGAATGTGCACATTAGATCCAAGTGTTAAACCTAAGCTTAGATATAACAATGTAATAACCTCTTCAGGCTACTCTAAAAAAGTTTTTTTTAAAGTTAATTCTTTTGAAGGTTTCTTAACTATTATGGATTCTATCATGAGTATTAATATTTATTAAAATTAATAAGAAACAAGTACAATAATACAAATAAATTATG
>JARHVA010005581.1:365000-427500 GCA_037957365.1 Torreya grandis
AATAATTTTTAACCTACATTCAAAAAATTCTATTTATTTTCCTCTAATATACCTTATATACATGTCTCCTTGGTGATATCTTCCCTCTTTTATAAGGAAATAAACATACCTACAATCAAACACTCAATAAAACTTATTAAGTGGTTAACCAAATTATAAATAAACTGTTCCAATATATTCATGAAATATATTTTTTAAATATTAAAATTAATATATCTAATTTTAAAAATCATAATCATACATTTACTATTTGATTATATAATAAAAATAGTGGTTTCAAATAAACACATTCTTAGTGTTTCTAAGCAAGTTACATTTGATCAATACATATTAACATAGCTATGAAATTCATTGTCATAAACATATTCACTCATTTTTTTTGATAGTAAACACATAAATTTCATTTTATGTTTAAGAGTATTATATTTTGTGTTAATCCAAAACAACATAATACATTTTATAAAACATTACCTCTTAGAATTTTGAAGAACGCACAAATGTTTATTAGATCATTATTATTAAATATAATAAAAATCCATGCATAAAAATATAATACGACTAAACACTCTTGCCTCATAATTAGGGGGAACATAACATAATGAAAAAGATCACAAAATAGAGATAAAAACACACAAGAATTTTACCTCCTTTGTCAAACTCTATGTCTAATTATTGGCATAAAGATGTGCTTGGTTTATGACATTAGTGACTCTTGTTGATGCTTCTGCATGTTAACATCACTTCTCCAATGGTCACTTGTGAATTTGATTTGCTTTTTCCTGGCTTGTTGTGAATCTTTAAATAAAATGGGTATTATAACACTACTCTCAATCGCTTTCTCAAGGCACTCCTGCAGAATAACCTTACACACAAACTTTTTGGCATATGGTGTGGGTACTTGTGTTTATATTTCTAAGAACTAACTCTAACCCTAGGGAGGTTAGGTCAAATTCTAGCTTTAGTTGAGTCTTAAATAACCTAGGTTAAGTCAATAAAACCCTAAGTTGGGTCAAATCATTGATGAAGTCTTGACACCTCATTTTTAGATAGCTATGATCCATGAAAACTCACTTTACATATTTGTGAGGTTTTGACTCACCCTTTTGGAATATTTAAGAATCAATAAATAAATTTATCATCTCCTTATACCTTGACTTCATATTTGGCTAAAAATTCCTTTATTGATAAATAAAATTCACTAATTCAACTTAGAATTTTTACTTAAGCAAGTTAATTGATATTTGTTTGATAATTAATATTGCTTAGTGTTTTTTGGATATTGGTAATTGTTTTAAATATTTTACATTAATAGTTTGATAAGCCAATAATGTCAAATTACTAGGTCATAATTTGACTAGGGTTGAAGTTGAACTAGTTTATTGGTGCATATAGGGCAATACCCCAAATAATCAAGCTTCACCACATTTTCAAGAAATTAAATCCCTTACATAGATAAATTTGTGAATTCGTGTTATTTTTAGGCTTAAATGTCATGATAAAAAAGGAATTGAATCTCAATTTAGGCACAAAAGTGGACAAAACTAAGTGTCTATAGTTTTTCCTTGGTTGAGAATGTGTTTCAAGACACAATCATATTAACAAAATTTCAAACAATTCAAAATTTGTTAAGTTGAATGGTTCATGACCAAAAGGTTGATAAATTAGCCTTGGATGCCCCCTCGAGGGATCATGTATAACAATAGAGTCATTCAATATTTCCTTAAAATGAAGTAAATGACATGATCTAGTAGAAATGGTGGTGGATTTACTAAATTTCCCAAAGGAAATTATAAATAGTAATGGTGATGAAGTCACTAATTTTACCATAGGTGGCTATAATAAGCAATGAATGGTGGAAAACCAAATTTCCCAAAGGTAGTTATAATCAGTGGCACCTATATTTTTTGTATAAAGTAGTGGGATAGATATTGATTTTCTCAGAGGTGATTATAATCAATCATATAATGAGGGACACTAATTTTATTAAAGGTAGTTATAATTAGTGATGTAGTAATTTGCCTTGATAAGGTAGGTGGAGTGGGTAAATAATGATTTGCTCAAAGGTGTTTATAATCATCAAAAAGGATGCAAAAATAATGACATTCCCATAGGTGGATATAATATTTAAATTAGTTAAAAATAATGATTTTCCCAAAGGTGGCTATAATCATTTGAACATTTAAATTACATTATTTAAAATGAGTTTTCCCTAGAATGGCAACATATATCGTTTATCACTTAGAAATGAATTTTTTGTACTAGTGAAAATTGGCAAGGGGATCTAATGTGAAAAATCCATAAAATGGATTTACAATGAGTTGGAAAAGAGTAACAACACACTTATATCATAAGTGTGAGTTTAAAAATTTACATTCAAATAGACATGGTGTATAGGTAAGAAAATAGTGTTGTTAAATAGGTCTTAGGAGAGGGCCAAAAAGATGGGTTGGTTATAACATAATAAAAAAATAAGGCATGTAGGATCAAATGGAATGTAAAATAGAAAATGAATGTGAAAAATATGCTTCTTAAATAACATGGAATGAATTATATGCCTTGGGGGCTAAAAATTCAAACTTTAGCCTATATATTCACCCATGGGGTGAAAACTAATTCATTTTCCCCCTAGATATTTTCATTTTTAAGCTCTAGTTTTCTATGTATATTAGTTCAATAAAATAGCCCATGGAAGAGTTAGATGACACATTTTAGACCAAGTGAGGGAGAATATGTATCCATAACATGATATACAACTAGTGAATAACATCAACTTTGACATTAATTCTCTTTTTATGCATTTATTTATAGGTTTAGGTTAGAAAACAATGAAGTTATTATTTGAATTTTAGGCAAAACAATATATTTTCAAAGGAAAATGGTGAATTTATATGAAGTTTTCATTCCTAGAAATGATAGAATCACCAATAATGGGTGGAAATAACCAAAATGGTTATTTCACCTTTTTTTAGGTGAAATCACCATTTTCATGAAAATTAGAATGATGATTTGATTAAGAAAGTACAAAATCACCTAAAAAATAACTTCATAATTCTTGAAAATATGAATTCACCTATGAAGTGGAAAAAATTGGTTTCAGGACCCGATAGGAATCTAACCTATAAGAAAGGATCAAATAGGTTTAGTAAACTACGTATAGGCTCAAGTAGTAGCACAAAATTAGGTTGATGCTAACTTATTCTTGATTTTAGGAGTGATTGGTTTTATTGACTTATTAGGAGTGACATTACCACTATTTTCATACCCCCAAATCTAGATGTGGGGGATGGTTGGATTCCTATAGGATTTGGATCTACATGATGTGGCATGGGTACTAGTTATTTGAGAAGATAAGACATATTTGAGTATGTTAGCTAATCATTGACACAATGGGACTTACACCTTCCACCTGCCTACTCATGAGGTGATAATGATACTTGAGGATACGTAGGGTATCATCAAGTTATTGATGTAAGGATGCATGGTATTCTAGAAGCCTCCAATGGAGAACTAGGCCATACTAGATGATTTGGTTATCTACCAAATCATCCCCATGGTTTAGGGTAAGGTATACATATACCTAAGAGACATATACAAACATTTATCTTGATGATGTACCTACTAGGTACCCTTCACCACTATAAATTATCAATAGGAAGTTTATGGTTTCTATGGATATTGTCAATGACATCTTACTACCCGACAAGAGTGGTTATTACTTCCACATGGGCCTTGGAGGTGTAGTAAAGATCATGTTCGATGAGTTGAAATGTTTTTTCTTGGTGGATAATTATCCTAACTCAACTTTATAGATATATCCACATGATATATTATCATAGTGGATGTAGTATTGGGGCCACCACTCTAATTATGGTCTAGGGATATGAGCACATCACTATCAAGTGACCATTGGGGTAGAAATAGGTATGAGACCTAGAGGATCTACTATCATATAAATAGCTATAGATAGGAGTAGGTAGGCATTTATATAACTACATGTTCAATGATTTTACCCAATAGTTTTTCATCTATATGCATTAACTTAATTATCAGCATCAGTGGTCCAAATATGGATAGTGCATGGCATACATGACTACCATGTGTTTTCTTACTATCATATAATCTCACATTACATAGGAGTACCACCCTAATTAGGTACTTTTATAGTTTGGTTTCATGTACAATGTGCTTGAGGGGCCTAGATGGTTTGCACATGTCACATGAGAGATTAGTTGAGACATTCCTATCATTTATATGTGTGTATCCACTATGAGTTACCTCAATGTTCCATGAGTTTCTTCTACCTATATAGGAGGTTTAGTAGTTACAAAGGTTAATCTAACATACATTTATTATTAGGTAAAGGGGTGCCCTTTAAGGCTTATATTTCAAGGTTAGGCATGGGGATAGAGGCTTATGGATATTAACAACATAGAGGCTGAGACATTAAGTGGTAGAAGTAGTAATTGGAAGAGTAATAAAAGTGAGGAGGCTGATGATGAGGATGATGATGGATTCAATGGAGGAGATGACTATGGAGGAAATGGTGATGGGGATGATGGAGGTGATGATAATATATCTACTATGGTTCTTTACTTTAGCATAATAGGTGTGACAAGTACACAAGCTAATCTAGGCTAGGTAGGGCCTTATATCATAGCTATGGTAGGTAGGTATGCATGTATGTTGGAGGAGCAGATTACCACCAAGTTGGGGGATTTCACAGGATTAGAGTAGAAGGTGGATAATTTGCATTTAAATCTATATACATGATGATGATATGACTCAAATTCAATTAGAAATTACCTGGTTGAAGGCTAATATTACTAGAATGGTATAGGTGCAAGCCTAGATGTTGACATAGAGGGATCAAGCCACTAGTGATAGGATTAGGCATTAGATAATGTTGATAGGATCCAATGAGAGTGGCATGTGACATGCAGAGGTACTACATAGGCTATTTTTTTGTAGATGACACTTGAGAGCCTTCAATCTATGGATGAGGTCTCATATTACCACTGAGCCTATGAGATGACATTTCTTAGGGACTAATAAGTTACTTTATTTGAGGTCTAGAATGTGTAGAGAGTAGTTAGTAGATTTGGTCAGTGTTAGATGAGGACCCATGTTACATGTGCCTTAGGTTAGTCAGTCCATCCTCCATAACTACCACCACCAGGACCACTAGTGCCACCTCCATCCACAGGTCCCATGGAGACATAGAGACAAAGTTAAGTGTTGACATCTTGGTATAGTTTTGGGATAGTTTAAACATATGGAATTGTACTATTTATATCAACATATTGATAGATTTTGAGACATCATTGTGATATATATATATACATATATATATATATATACACACACACACACATATATATATATATATACATATATATATATATATATATGTATATATATATATATATATATATACATATATATATATATATATACATATATATATATACATATATATATATATATATATACATATATATATATATACATATATATATATATATATACATATATATATATATATACATATATATATATATATACATATACATATATATATATACATATATATATATATATATATATATATATATATACATATATATATATATATATATATATATATATATATATATATACATATATACATATATATATATATATATATACATATATATATATATATATATATATATATGTATATATATATATGTATATATATATATATATATGTCCTTTATGTATATTACATTCGAGATACATTGACATTGAGTTTTGAGTCCTTCAAGGCTAATGCACATGTATATTATATTCCTCTAATATATATAAGATTTCATGCTTATGTTCATGTTTCTTGTTCATCTCATGTTTAATATTGATTAACATTATTGATGTTTATGATTATGTATGCTCTTTCATTTACTACTTGTGTCATGTTTATGAGATGTAATTATGTTATATTATATTCTCAAGTTGTAGATTCATATGTATGCTTATTAAAATATGCACATCTATATAGATACATAATAAATCATTTTTACTCTATTTATTACTCATTAGATTTAGGTATGTGCTTGGGTATTTGGATGGATTGTATCTCATAGAAGTAATGTCATTGCATTGATCGAATAGTCTCTTTATGCCTAATTTGTGTTGTAGTTTATGATATTATGAATCATATTTATGAACAAATAGAATGGAAATATATACCTTAAGCATGGAAAACTTAGTTTAAATGCAAATATAAAACACATAGGAATGATATATGAATAATTAAATCCCAAATATAAATATAAAAAAAACCAAGTGTAGGACTAAATACAAACTTTCATAACCTAAGTAAAATATATGCATAATCAATACTCAAGTGAAAATAAAATGTAATATCCCTATGGTAACTAAGAAAGGATATAAAATACAAAAAGGAAAATAAAAAACAAACAAACAACCTAGTAAAAATAAATAAATAAATAGAAACACACAAAATGCAAACATACTAAACAAATTAAATAAACATAAAATACTATACTAACAAGATGGATAAACAAACATACACCAATAAATATAACCCAAAAATGCCATACAAACTATACAAAACAATATAACTAAACACCAATAAACAAAAAGCAAAATAACTAAATAAATAAATAAACAAGGCAAGATAAACAAAACCCGAATAAACAATACAAAAAAACAAAAATAGATAAAATAAACAAATAAAACAAGCAAACAAGGATATTCAAAAAAAAATAAACAAGGGCATATAAATAATTAGATAAAAATAAACAAAATAATCAAAAGCAAAGAAAAGTTCAACAAATGAACTATTTTAAACACACATAGGCAAATAAAAAAACTAAGTTAAACAAACAATAATATACAATCAATGGTTAAACACAATGTTAGTACAAACATAATACAAATTATTTGTGCATGTGTAATAGAAATTTTACTCTTAGACAAGGTGACCCCTAGTCTAAGTAACAATGACCTATGTAAAACAACACATGATAAAATGGCACAAGGTCACCTCTAGGATATATGGAACAACAAAACAAGTAAAAAACATACAAGAAAAATTGGAACAAGGTTAACCCTAGGTTATAAGGAACAATGACACATGGGTATGCTGATAAATGATTTCCCATAGGATATAAGAAACAACAACATGAAAAATATGGAAAATTTTTACCCTAAGCTATAGAATACAATGATACCAACAAAAAAAATATGGGGAATAGAATAAAAGGAAGGGGTAAGTGAGCTCACGCTTGATGCACTAGGTATGTGGACACTACCTATATAATTCCATGGACACAAGATCCAACATTAACTTCAAGACAAATGTTTTTCTTCTAGGTTATGGGATAGAATAAAATTGATAATAAGAAAACATGATTTACTTTTAGATGAAAATAGGAACGGTCTCACAAAATAGTGAGTGCATAATAAAATAGGGGGATGATATTTGCAATCATGAAAGCATCAACACAAAAATCTCATGCAAGTATCAAAGTATGGTTTAGGATAAAACCACACTAAAAGATAAGAGATGACTATCCACTAATTAATTGAATTTTTAATTCATACTATTTACTAAATTTATGGCATGGAATGAGAATAAACTAGTAAAATAATGAGAGCATTGGCTAGGGTTCTCATAAAATAAAGAGGGTGTTTAAATATAAATTGCTTGCAAAATGGTGAAATCATAAGAAAATCCAAGTGGTCATTAGTGCATCAAGTTTAAATGCATAATGATTATAGAAATGACTCATAAAATGGTGAAGGAATATTACTAAGAATAATAATGATGGGGAAACAAAAGGAAAACTACTTATTTGTAAAATATTTAGGAGTCCTAAAATCCTTAAAGTAAATAAGTGATCGTGAAGGATTGATGATGGCTGAACTATCCTGAGATACCTTGTGTATCTAAGTGATACCTACATAGTTCATGTAGACCTAAGGTCAATGTATTTCTCTAAGAAATGGAAGGAAAAGGACTAAATGACACAAAAATTAATATTGATAGGTTAACAAGTCCATCTTAGAAAATTTTGATGTCTCTATATCTTGTATGGAAATGCTAATCCAATTTTCATGATTTTATGATTTTAAAGATTTTCCTAGGTATTTGGAAATGTTTAGGGGTTTTGAAATGTTTCAAATGTATTTATAATTTTCTAGGTATCTCAACTCAATTAAGAATCATGAGACATATAATGGTCTAACTCACAAAATGGCAAGTGTGGCTCAAGGTTACCTAAAAAATGGTGATAGCATTCAAACTTAAATTTCTTGTAAAATGATGAGAGTATTTAAACAAGGGTGGGAAAATACTGATCATTACCTATATAGTCCAAATGGACCTCAAGCCATTATAATTCTTCCTTAAAATAGATAAATGTTTGGTGATCCTTCCAATGTTTTGGTTTTTTGTATCTCAACTCAATGGAGAATTATGAGATAGGACATAATCCAACTCATTAAATAGTGAGAGTGCTTGGATTTAAAATGATCATAAAATGGTGAGAGAATGGTAAAGTGGTGGATGAACTAAACTCAGTTTAAATATAGAATTATATACACATTCCCATAGGACCTCAAGTCATTGTAATTCTACCTACACAAAAGACATATAATTAAGTACCAACAGGTTAATGTATAGGCAAATGGTAAGGTATGGAAACAATGATGGAGAGGCAATGTGGAAATGCATGGTAAAGGGTTTTTTCCTAATTTTACCATAGGTGGTTATAATTAATAAATAACAACAAATTACAATAGTAATAATTTTCTCACATGAAGTTATAATTAGTAGCACAAGTAGTGAACATAGTGACAAATGAATGATGCAATTACTAACACCACTATCATACTACTTTCATATATTTCCATTCAAATTTTTGATTCTAAAATAACTATTAGAACTAAATTTTTATCAATCACTAAATGTGATTTAATTAAAAATTAATCAAAACTACGGCCAAACATAATTAATGGTTTAGGTAAAAAGAAATGGCTAGCAATTAGGCTAAGGTATGGTAGAATGGTATATGGAATGATACAAATAATAGGTATAGTGGAGCATAACTTAAATGATCCTTGTAGAAAATAATTTGAGTCCCTCAAGTGTAAAAACATTTGAGGTTAATTATGTTCATCATTTCATCATGTTTATCTCCTTCTGACATGGCAAGCCTATATGCTCTAGAACTGTGAATAGTGATAACTACATAAAGCCTTAACCAGTTAGGTTGGGACTTTCCTTTCTTATTTGTCTCAACCTTGAAATTCTTTTGATTTTATTTTAACACAAATTCACCAATATCAAATTATATTTTCTTAACTCATTGATTATATTAGCCTCATAATATATTATAATAAGTGTGAAGGTTATTCAAGGTGGACATGTATTTTCCATAAAGTATGTCTAGATCTTGAAAGCTAACTATTCTATAGTATTCATCATCAAAGATATGTTACAATAAAATTTAGAGAGTAGGAAATTTGACCTCAATAGGAATAATGGCCTCAATTCTAAGAAACAATTGAATATGGGATATCTCTTATTGGAGTACATAATGTCATACAATAATCCAATAGAGCATTAAATAGATATAAGTGAAATTTATGACCAACATCATTGAAAATATTCTTCAAAATATTGATAATGGTATTTTTATAAACCTTAGTGTGTTCATTGCCTTATGGGTAGTAGGTGGAAGAGAAATGTTTGATAAATTAAAGGGTACAAAGTGATTTCACATCTTTATTTTTAAATTATCCACCATAATTAGATATAATGTTGGAGGGGATACCATAATGGCAAATGAGATGTTAAATATGAATTTGGATATCTGCTTATTATTATTTCCAAATCTTTCACCCTATAAGAGAGTATTCAATCCTCTTCTAGATTTGGGCAATGTTGGAACATTTATAGGCATGTAGGTATACCTAGAGAGGAAATGAAACCTTTATACTTAAAGGGGCTAGATCCCAAAATATATCTCTAAAAAATAACCTCTACCTAAACCAACTTAATTTAAAGGAAAAGAGTTAAAAATTTCTCAAAAGGAAAACTACTCTAGGATTGGTGATGCACCGAGATTATCTTCAACATGAATATCGTATTCTAGTGCACAATACAAAAAATGCATAGACCATTTCCAATCTCTAAGGGGTTCTAACACAAGTATTTCAATATAGAGGTGAGATGTGTAAAATGACACAAGGAAAATGAAATGAAAGTCAAACTTTTCACATTTCAAAAATATTTATACACTTACAACAATTTAACAAACTTGAACACACTCTATATGACTTGTTAGACTAAGAAATTATTCTCAGGCATGAAGGATAAAGGATAGAAAGATGGAAAATCATCACTTACTATCACTATACATCTCTTAAACACTCAAATAATTATCCAAAAACTTGAAAGAAATAAACTTATAATAATGCTTAAAGGCATAATATGACATCAATCTAGTAGGGCTTCACCATACACTGAGCGGTCATTTTTACAATAGCCAAGGGATATATTTATAACAACAATGAAGTGAGAGGAGGAGGCATTCAGTACTAGAAGTAGGAATCATTATATTAGGATTCTCCATATTTAGCTACAATCATCTTTGTAAATGATACTCTTTTTGGCCATTTGATTGATTTATGTCACCTCAAATGGTTATACAACTAGTTTGCTCTTTCTAAGATGCTTCCCCAACATTTGCACTAGTAGAAACAAGATATTTTTGAGTTGAGTAATGGTATCAATGTGGTTATGCTAATGGTTCCACTTCTTGTCAATTTTTCTTGATGTTAATAGCTTCTCACTAGCTTGTTGAGGTGTGTAACAACATAGGGAAGAGTCACTTTAATTCTATTGGCCTTAAAGAGGCATCACTTTGAGTTTACATGTATGCCTTTATGGAATTTTTTGGAGTGTTGGTCCTAGATTAACCGTAGTCAAATGTTTAAATACTACAAATCCCTTTAGCTAATTGTTCTTTTGATTGACCATCAAAAAATGACTCAGAACATGATCTGAACAATGGTGAAATGAACCCTCTGATTTGCTTTAGTGGATGAAGAACGTGAGCCCTTGGATATTTGAGAATTTGAATGAAGAACATTGATCTACTTGGGACCCACTATTTGAAATTCCAATAGCTAGCTCATCACCTTGAAGTTGACATCCATATTACCATCATTTTATTAGGACCATTCCTTTGAGGTATTTTCCTCAGACCTTTCTTGTCATGTCCCATTTTTAGTTGACATCTTCAGAGCTCATGGTTAGCCTATTATGCGACCTTCGTAGGTTGATAAGATGGATAGAGGGTCTTGATGGAACTTGGCTTGGCTTCAACTAGCATAATTTTTCCAGTTGGCTTTCATTCAAGCTCTTTCAGACATGTATTGAGGGAGATATTAATATTTGATTAATTTAATTAAATATTAATTATTTTGCCTATTTTTAATTATGAAACCCTAATTAGGGCAAGCACACCTTTTTGAAAATATAAGGGTTTCTCATTGGAGAGTGTCTGATTATTTATGGATGTTGAAACAAATTTTGCTAAGTATTTTGTGAGAAGACTGAGCCAAGGGTTTCCAATATTCTATCTGCATTGGAAAACATGCAATCTTCAATGTGTGCAATTTAGAGGCTATGAGATATCAGCTGATCTATTGCCAATTTGAGAGATAACTTCATATAGAAGTTATCATAGAGATTTATAGGTATTTATTTCATTAGGTTTTGATTTAGAAAATTATCTAGATAAAGATATTCCATATTAGTACCATATTTATTGAGATTAGGGGTCCAGCATATAGGCTATACTATATCATATTTTGTTGCTATACATAATCCATACAGATCTATACCAGGCCATACCAGCCAAACCACAGATTGAAGAAGGGCACCATTAGTAGTTGTAGGCTGCAAGGAGCATAGAAACTGACATCAGCTGAGAGAGACCAATGTTGATAGATCAGAGACCGACATTGACTGACATCAGTAGAAAAATTGAGATTGGTAAAGTGAACCGACTGACAGAGACAGATGGTGGAAGAATAAATAATGTTGGTGACTGTGTTTTGACATAAAAACTTGTGCCATACTAGAATTAGAGTTATTTCTAGATTTGTAGAAAGACCAAGTTTTTAAGACAATATTTTATATTATTTTATGTGTGCAAGAGATTTTTATTGTAATCATCTGAAGTGAATAATAAGATTAGAGTTATACTGTTATTTATTTTTTTATTTGAATTCCTGTAAAATTGCATCTTTATTCATGTAAAAACATTAAAATATTTAGAATACACAAAAATAATTCAAAACATAAAATTTCAAAATTTAGGGGAAATAGGGGTTTCTACAGTGGTATAAGAGCCAAATCCTACCATCCTAAGGGTTTAGCAATCTCATGCAGCCACAAGAGTTGGGACCACATAGGTATAACACATGCAGGAGAGCCTTGCTGGAAGGTGAACCAGTTTTGGAACACCAGCCAGCCATCATGAGTGACAAGAATGAGGGTAGCCCACCTATGGGCCATAGGCATAATGATGATCAAGACACCAAATAATTCTTTCGTGTTATGATTACAGCTAGCAGCAGATGACATAGGCACTACAGACACTTACTACTATGGTAGAGAGAATGAACCCACCTGTTAGACATAATGGGGAATAAGGAGATAACATGATTGTTACTATTAATCAAAGACAATAAATGGTCCATTCCAGAATAGCTGATAGGCCTACACGTCTTACATTTATTCAAGAGGAACTAGAAGCTCCAGCAAAGGAGACGACAGGAGATCCCCTATTTACAAATACTCTCATGGCTTTAAATGATGAGTGGGACTTATTATCTCCTTAGGTTTGGGAGGGGATGTCCTTTGATCATTTTGTTAATCAGAGGAGAGAGTACTACAGATCAGTTAGATAGGATAGGAGGCCTAGAGGTCAACTTAGTGAGCTGAAGAAGGCTACTGGCAAGCTTTCTTTGACCACTTTTGATGGGAGTGGAAATATGATAGCTCAATCTTGGATTCATAAGCTTGACACATTTTTGGCATTGAGGCTAATGACAGTGATAGAGGCCATCAAATATGCCACTTTGCACTTGGAGGGAGTAGCAAATGATTGGTGGTACCAAGGTATGGTAACACTTTAGCATAACCAGGTGACAGAGTACCAGGACTTCGTGGATAGGTTGGTTGAGCAGTTTGACAAGAAAGATCCCAAGGTTTACTTTCAAGATCTGGCACAGTTGAAACAAACAAGTAACTTGGAGTCCTTCATGGGTGATTTTTAGAGATTGGCAGTCATGGTGCCAAACATTTCAGAGCGTAGGTTGGTAGTTCTCTTCATGGAGGGCCTATCTGAAGCATTGAGAGGTTGGATCAAAGCCTTTGATGCTCCTTCATTGTAGATAGATATGAAGAAAACACGTAGCATGGAGATGGTATCCCCATCCAGTAAATTTAACTCTAGAGGTACTTCTTCATATAGGGACAATAAGGACTTCAACAGAGATAGAGAGAGGTCAGATTTCAATAAAGATAAATTAGGTGTTAAGAATGATTCAAAGGCCAATCTAGCAGCATCACCTTTGGATCGAGAGGATCTTAACAATCTACACAGGAAGAAGCTTTGATTCTATTGCAAAGGTCCATATGATGCCAATCATGATTGTCCTTTAAGGCCTAAGGGCAAGGCAAATCATGTGATGTGGGCTTTTTATGAGGATTCAGAAATAGAAGATTTTGAATAGCAGGTGAGTTTTGAGGAGTCAGAGGTAGAGGCTTCAAAGCCTAAGGCAGAGGTAGATTCATAGCTTTAGATACAAGAGGTACACCTATCTAGCATTTAGCTAGATGGTTCATTTAGACTCCGTGGAGTTTTTTTAGGATAGAGGGTCATCACCCTTCTTGACACAGGAGCCACACATAATTTTATAGATGTTAGATTTGTGGATAAGCGTGGAATCACTACTAAGGATTTTGAGGGCATTAGAGTTAAGGTAGCCAATGGTTACACTCTTAGGTGTGAGAAAAAGATTAGAGGCCTCCCATTGTGCTTGAACAACTATGAGTTCAAGGCTAATTATTATGTGGTAAACATGGGGGATATAGACTTAGTCTTGGGCATGAAGTGGCTTCATTCCCTTGAGGAATTCACTCTTCATCTCAAGGACATGGAGGTTCATTTTGATGTTGATGGGAAGACACATATTCTTAACACAATATGGGGAAACAACATCAAAAATATGTTTTTTCATCAGATGGAGAGGCTCATACGACACGACATGGTAGAGTGGGCTACTGAGTGCACATTGGCACCAATATAGGAGAGACATGTGGACGAGTTTTGTCTTAAGGTGAGTTTAGTTTAGGAGTAAGCACATGTGGCAGGGACTTAGCTTTCTTTTACAATCGGGTCACATGTTGATGATGATATGAGTATGTCTAGCATTCACACTCCGGATTCAGATATTGTAGTGGGTACAGGAGATAGGTGCATGAAGTCAGTTGGTATTGTTCACATTATTCAGGGGAAGAGTTTACTTGAGTTGCCAGTTAATTTATGTTCATGGATTAGATGTTGGGATCCTTATCTTGGTACTTGGGATGATTTGACACCATTAGATGAGAGTTGTGATAGACATGCCATGGAGTTTGCGTTGATTGACAGCAGTGTAGATCATGACTACATTTGGGATCCAGGTGGATTGATTGGTTTATTATTTAGCGATTACTTGAGGACAATAAATTTTATGAGGGGTGGATTGTCATGTCCACTTTTTAGTTGAAATCTTCAGAGTTGATGGTTAGCCTATTATGCAACCTTCGTAGGCTGATAGGATGGATAGAGGGTCTTGATGGAGCTTGGCTTGGCTTCGACTAGAAAATTTTTTCCAGTTGGCTTCCATTTGGGCTCTTTTGAACATGTATTGAGGGAGATATTAATATTTGATTGATTTAATTAAATATTAATTATTTGGCCTATTTTTAATTATGAAACCCTAATTCTTAATTATGAAAACCTAATTAGGGCAAGCACACCTTTTTGAGGATATAGGGGTTTCTCATTGGAGAGAGTTTGATTATTCATGGATGTTGAAACAAATTTTGCTAAGTATTTTTTGAGAAGACTGAGCCAAGGGTTTCTAGTATTCTATCTGCATTGGAGAATGTGCAATCTTTAGTGTGTGTGATTTAGAGGCTATGAGATATCAGCTGATCTATTGCCAATTTGAGAGATAAATTCATACAAAAGTTATCATAGAGATTTATAGGTATTTATTTCATTAGGTTTTGATTTAGAAAATTATCCAAATAAAGATCTTCCGTATTAGCGCCATATTTCTTGAGATCAGGGGTCCAATATACAGGCCATACTATATTGTATTTTGCTACTGTACAGAATCTATATAGATCTGTACCAAGCCCCACTAGCTAAACTATAGATTGAAGAAGGGCACCATTAGTAGTTGCATGATGTAGGGAGCATAGAGACCGACATCGGCCAATCATACACCGACATCGGCTAAGAAAGACCAATGTCGACAGATCAGAGACTGACACCGACTGACATCAGTAGAAAAATTGAGATCGGTAGAGTGAACTGACTGATAGAGACTGATGGTGGTAGAATAACTAACATCGGTGACTCTATTTTGACATAGAAACTAGTGCCATACTAGAATTAGAGTTATTTCTAGATTTGTAGAAAAACCAAGTTTTTAAGACAATATTTTATATTATTTTATATGTATGCAAGAGATTTTTATTGTAATCATCTTAAGTGAATAAGAAGATCAGAGTTATACTATTATTTATTTTAATTCCTAAAAAATTGCATCTTTATTCATGTAAAAACATAAAAAAAATTAGAATACACAAAAACAATTCAAAACATACAGTTTCAGAATTTAGGGGAAACAGGGGTTTATACATTTGTTTTGGCATTTTCCTAAATAATTTTCCCATAGACCTTTTTATTTGAAAGAAATAACTTTTTATGCCCCTTATTAAACTTAAAACTGGCCTATTATTTTGATATACATCCCCTTTAGGACTTTCAAAAGTGCCATTCAGAAGGCTCGAACATTCCCTTCGGCAATCTTGAAATGTCCCTTCAAAAAGATTGAACTATATACTTTCCTGAGAAAAGACACTTCAAATTTTTTACAAGTTTCCCTTTAGGATTTTGTAAAGGACCTTTTGGAATTTTGAGAGAGCATGAATTCCTTTGGAAAAATGGTAAGAGCCAATTATTTTAGAAAGATTGTTTTGGACAAAATTTTTGAAACATTTCCTTTGGAAAAAATGCAAAAGACCAATTCCTAAGAAAATGCCTTTTAGAAATATTGAATACATCACTTCAGACTTAAAAAAACATTCCTTTTCTTGAGAAATGATCCTTCAAAATTTTTGAAAGTGTCCCTTTAGAATTTTTGAAATTTTCCCTCTACAAGAGAAAAGACCCTTCGGCAAAATTGAAAATGTCCCTTTGAAAAAGTTTCAAAGGACATTTTTCCTTCGAAAATATTGAAGATGCCTTTCAAAAAAAAATTCAAATGACACTTCCATGAAAAAAAGACCCTTCAATAATTTTTCAAGTGACCCTTACAAAATCTTTAAACAAACCAATTCCTTGAAAGAATAAACCCTTTAGAAAAGCTATAAAAGACACTTCCATGAGAAAAAGACCCTTCAAAAAGATTGTTTCGAACAAAATGTCCAAAACATTTCCATTGGAAAAGTTGAAAGAGCCAATTCCTTTAGACTTTTTATTTTGGACAAAAAGTATAAAATAATTCCTTTGAGACGTGAACAAAAAACTTGAAGTAAAACCTTACTAAAAGAAATAATACTTGAGGAAAAAGATCGAAATAACACTTTCAAAAGGACTAAATAAAGGCTTTTAAAGGAAATAAAAATTGACATTTTATTGTGGGGATTAACAAATTAAAAATGTTACACTTAGCCAAAATGAAAGATGCAAAACTTGGGTGTGAAAATTGGCTAAAATTTTTGGTGATTCCTAGGGGAGGCATGACTGCTATGTCTATGACCAATTAATTAAACCATTCCATTAGACATGGAGTCACACATATAGGCACCCAAAAATGACTTGAATACACCGTTGGCTCAAAAAACACAATTTGGTTTATTCACACACACAAAGGCAAAGATGCACACCAAACAAAAGGAAGGAAACACACTTGTGCTATGAGGCCCTTAGTGAACACAATAACAAACCAAAGAAAACACACACCTAAACTACTATTTAAAAAATAGAATCACAAGGGCTAACAGTAGGACTTCAGATGTATCCCATTGATAGGGATAAGAAATTATTATCCATTCATCTTGGTCAGCTGAAAGGAGTTGCTTTGCTTGCACTTGCTAATGATGTAAGGGCCACTCCAAAAAGTGTCAAACTTTGTATGTCTACCCAGTTTTACTTTGTCCTCATCCCATTTCAGGACTAAGTCACCTTCCTTAAACACTCTTACACTTGTTATTTTGTCAAAGGACTTATTCATGAGTCCTTGATGGTGTTACATGGCCTTGTGTGCATTGTCTCTTACTTTTTACAACTACATTAGTTTTATCAATTTGACTTCCATTGGAGTATTTTCAAGTAGTTCTAGCTGATGTGCAAGTTCTAGAGTAGAGAGATCTTGAGATATGGAAAACCTAGCCTCTCTCCCATAAAAAAACACAAAGGGAGAATTACCAATTGATCTCTAAGGAGTAATCCTATCAACCCATAATGTTGTCTTCAACTTGTTGTGACATGCCCTTTAATTATTCTACAATGTCTTCTTGATAATCTTGATGAGATTCTTATTAGTATATTCAGCCAACCCATTACCTTGAGGGTAATATTTTGATGAGGTACTCAAGTAAACTCCATTTCTATTTTCCTAATCAAAATTTGTAGCACTTATAAAAGTGATCACATTATTCGAAATGATAACATGGAGAACTCTAAACCTTGTTATAATGCTCTCATCAAACTCCAAGATAGCATTTTCACTTTCCTCCTTTATTACAATAGTCTCTACCCACCTTGTGAAGTAGTCAGTAGTAGCCAATATCCATTTGTGTCTAGCACTTGATAGAGAGTTGATCACCACAGTGAAATAAAGACCCTATTGCATGAAAGGTTGGTCTACTTAGATAGGATTAAATAGAAGCGCTGCAAGTTTCTATTTACCTAAAAAGAAGGCACATTGAGGACACTTTTTATCCTAGTGGTAATAGTCCTTAAAAAGACTAGGCTAATAGTAACCAACCCTCATTATCTTTGCATCTATTATCTTAGGAGAGAAATGACCTCCATCTATACCATTATGAAACTTCTCCAATAGAATATCAATCTAATAATTGTTAATGCCCCTCAACATCATACCATTCATGTCTTTACTAAATAGAACACCATCTACAAGATAGTATGAAATGGTCTACAATTTAAAATACCACCTTTGAGACTTGTTCAAGACATTAGGGCACTCACCGTTTTGAAGAAAACTAATGATGTCTTGTGTCCAACTTTAAACTTGTATGTGATTATCTAGTTGGGGTTGAACCTGGTTGATCAAGACTTCCTCCTTTGGTTCTTTAAAATTTGAAGCTAAATACTCACATAACACTTTTACTCTTAATAAGCTTGTCACTTTAATAGCCACATTATACTCTATCACCTTTATAATCCACCCAGCTCTCTTTTCATAAAGGTCTTTACGTAGGAAAAACTCCTTGGTGCTAAGATGAGAAACCATGACATGTATCTTGTTGTTTGAAACCATGTGTCTAAATTTTTTCAATCCTCTTATCACTATTATATCTTTCTTCTCAACAAATGTATACTTAACCTCATAATATTCCAATCCTTGGTTGAAGAATACAATCAGTTGCTCTACCTCTTCATCATTCTTTTGCATAAGCATAGTTGAGATTGTATCAAGGTTAGAAAAGGTATAGAGTATGAAATATTTTGGAAAATTTTGGGTTTAAGAGAGTAGGATATTTCACAATTTCTTGCTTGATTTCCTAAAAAATACTCTTACCTTCCTTTTTCCAAGAAATAGCTTGGTTCTTCTTGAGCATGGTTGTGATAGGATTTACCATAGTTTAAAAATCCTAGAATAAACCTTATTACAAATTTTATTTCCCTAAAGAATATTTATAGTCCTTTCTTATGTTAAGGCAAAGACAAGCCTAGAATATCCTCAATCCTCTCGAGGTCAATAGACAATCCTTCTTTTGAAATAATATGACCTAATAACTTACCTTCATAAACACCAAGATAATTTTCTTTGGATTAAGGGATATTCCATATTCCTTACATTTCTCAAACACCTACCTTAGATGTTCCATATGATCAATATCATCCTTGAAAAAATATTTATAATATTAAGGTATACAAGTAGAAACATATTGATCAAACCCTTAAAAGTCGTGTCCATTACCATTTGAAATGTAGCTCCAACATTAGATAAACCAAAAGGCATCTTATTATAGGTAAAGGTCCCCCATTTTTTAGTGAAGGATATCTTGAACTAATCCTCATCATTCACTAGTATTTGATTGTAACCTAAATAACCATCAAGAAGTGAGAAGCATTGAGAACTTGAAACAACTTGTAAAATTTGTTCTATGGAAGGTAGTGGATAGTGATCCTTGAGAGATACTTTATTAAGGTCTTAAAATTCCACATAAACTCTAATATCTACATTATTATTTTGGATAGGTACAATATTAACCACCCAAGTTAAGTGTTTGATAGGAAATATGATCCTAGACTCAATCAACTTGGTCAGCTCCTTCCTCATGAGTTCCTCTGTCTTGGGATTGATAGGCCTTTATTTTTGCCTGACCGGTTTAGCTCTAGGTTATAAGTCAATGGTGTGATGAGATATAATTGGATCAAACCCTTTCAAATATTTATATTCTAAATCAAAGATGTCATGGATCTCTTTTCATAATTAAATAAAGGCCTGCCTCTCAGATAGAGAACATATCCTACCAATTTTTATAATCTTATCCTTATAAATAATGAATCTCTCATAGTTTTCTTTCTTTTTTTTTATTCTCACTCTATATTTCTTATTTTTATCATCTTCATTTAAAACACTCTCCAAATTAATCAGCCCCTTAGGTATCTTATTTTTCTTCATCTGAATAACTTATTCTTCATATTGATCATGCAGTCTCTTTTAGTTCCTAGAGGAGAATCCTACCTCATTTTGTAAGAAGTGTGCAATGTTTTCATAAATTTCAAACACATACTATGGCACTTCATTATCTATAATATAAGAGCTCACAATAACCTTTATATGGGACTGATCTTTCTCCTTTCTTACATCAACAACTACATCAAACTATGCTCCTATGGCAGCCAATCTATTAGTGTGTTTATTTAAATCCCTTGGCATGCATTATATGTTAAAGACATCAAAGTATTCAAGTAGGTCCCATAACCTATTCTTGTATGATTTAATAAATGGATTCTTCGTTGTATCTTGATTTCTCACTTGGTGGGTGACCAAATCACTATCCCCATAAACCTTCAAATTCTTGATCCTTCTCTTCTTTGCCCATTGGAGGCTATGAACTAGACCTTCATATTTTGACACATTGCAGGTGTAGATGAAGGGGAGTCTATATGAGGTGTAGTATTGATTATTTTATGGATAAACTAACATAATGCTAGATCTTGTACCTCATTTTCTTCTTGAGCAATCAAAATAATTTCCTGTATCCCTTCAAGTTCATGGTCTTCATTAGTGATTGAAGGAATGGAAGCATTTTTTATTGCATACAATAAAATCCCAAATCATATTATTCTATGAAAGTGTATGGATCAATTACATGGATTTAAATGTTTTACTTATCAATTAAAATATCAAAAATACCTTCAAGGGGGGAGGATGCTTCACCATCCATGACACCTTATTCTTCTTTACTAATTAAATAATTTTGATTTGAACTTGTCTCCATATATGGCTCAATATGAAACCTTGATAAGGTCTAAGTAATTATAGTCACCTTGGTTCCATATCTTGTTTTAAAATATATAAAATACCTATCAATAGAAAGGTACCCTTATATCTTATCCATGAAGTCCCTTGACAAGTAGATATCAAAATGGGTTGGAAGGTCTACCACCAGAATGTCTTATATAATGGGGAAACTTGGGCAATCATGTAAAAAGACTTTAAAACCTCTGACTAATCCAACTATATTATATAGAGTCCCATAAATTTTCAACACACCTTTACTATGTGGTTTATACTTCAATCCCAACTTATCAGCTACCACATTAGGCATGACATTGGTACTAACTCCACTATCTACAATACAATTGTGAACCAACTTGTTTCCCATAATGATTATGAGGTAGAAGGGTTGAGTATTTTAAAATTTGTTTGAGGACTCTAATACATGACTTAGATAATTGGTAAGGGCCACACTATTATTTTTTAAGTTTGAGGGGCTACATGAATGTTTGCAAGTTATTCTTGTAAGACCTCCTTTTGACTAGGCATATGTAAGACTTGCCAAAGAGATATGTTTGTCTTGGTATCCTTAAAATAATAAAATATGTTTACAGGGGAATTATTCACCTTTTATTTTATTCTTGAAGGTATTTATGGAACTTGAACATACTACATTGTAGGCTTGACAAGCCTACTTACATTCTGACTTTGTTGAGGAGTATGACTGGTAGTAGGTATTGCTCTAGGATTCACAATTTTTGGCCTTAGAGAGGCATCACTTGGAGTCACATGTAATCATATAACATCTCCTATAGCTCTCTTATTTGCTCTTATGTTCACTTAAATTGATGTTCTTTGATTTAACACATAATCATCCTTTGCTTGAAAGTTCATCATACCTACACTCTGGCTACTACCTTCTCTATGAGTATCTCTTTGCATGAGATTCACTTATTTTGATGTCATATAAGGAGTATATTATTATTATACCACCAAATCTTGGCCATGTTCTCCACTATCATGCATAAACTAACCTTGAGGTTATCCCCATTTATCCAAATGATCCTCCCCTTAGACCAGGTTAGTATTCACTGGAATAACAACCTTCATGGAAGGAGTGGAATTAGGATTATAAGCATTGGGCTACCTATTGAAACCTTGTTCACATTTTCCTCTTATTTGGTAGTTGTATTTGGGTGGAGCTCTATATCCTTTTTGAGGATAGTATTGATGGTTAGGTGGAGCACTTACCTAAAACTAAGGTTGATTGAGTTGAGCCCATAATGATTGGATCTCTTTATCTTTATCAATAATATTATCCATATTCTTGGGAAAGGTTCTCATCTTAACATTAGCATTATTAACTTGTGTTACACTTGGAGCTTCAATCAAAATATGAGACAAAAAAGGCATGACAACTCTTTGAGGTAGCTTTCTAGCCTATATTAAGCTATTCTTAGCTTCAATAGCTATCTCATATGTGTCTAGCAAAGTGAATCCTCCCATTAAATACAACATCACCACCACATCAATACCAATATTCTTGAGATAAATGGGGAACACAAATCTTTGAGGAGGTTTCATGATAGGTGGTAACCTATGCCATGTCCTTTTAAATCTTTCATTAAAATCTCCCTTGGATTTGTTAGGACCTCTCTTTATCATGTTTAACTAATGGATTAGTGAAGTATGGTCATTCTTATTCTCAAGCTAGTTACCAAAAATTCCCTAAAGACATCCTAACTTGTAATTCAACCACCTTCCAAAGTCCTATACCAACCAAGTGCCTTACCTCTTAGAGACATGGCAAGAAATATTATGCCTATGCTAGCAAAGGTGACATTATGGAAGTTATAAAAAATTAAGATGTCCCTAATATGCTCAGATGGGGTGATAAGACCCTCTCTATTGAAACTAGGGAGACTTTGGTAGCATTGGTAGGAATAGGGTCATATTCAAGAAGTTCAATTGAATTTTGGGTGTTAAAGGTCAAGAAAGGTTATTGTATATCCATTTATCTTCTTTCCTCTTTATCTCCTATCTCTTCAAATTCTTTTTCATCTTCTTCAAAACCTCCTTGCCTAGTATCTTTAAGCATTATGAATTGTTCAGGGTGTTGTTCCTCAAGAAGAGCTTCAACTAAAGGGGCTTTGTCAAAAATCTTAGATAACCTAGTTAGGAACATGATGTAAAACATGGGAAAATTGATCTACAACTAGATATTCTCACCTTTTAGAGTTTTAAAATGTTAGATTAAGAATAATTTGTCCCATTGGGCATGTTAGAACTGTTGTCTCTAAATGTTTCACCCTAGAAGAGATTATTCAATCCTCTTCTATATTTGGGAAATGTTATAACATTTATAGGCATGTGGGTATACCTATAAAGGAAATAAACCTATAGATTTAAAGGGGCTAGCTCCATAAATATATCTCTACAAAACAACCTCTATCTAAACTAGCTTGATTTATAGGAAAAAAGTTAGAAATTGCTCAAAAGGAAACCTACTCTATGATTGGTGATGTATTGATATTATCTTCCATGTGAATATCATATTTCAATGCACAATACAAGAAAACACATAGACCATTTTCAAGCTCTAAAGGGTTTTAACACAAATATTTCAATAAAAAGGTGAGATGTGTAAAATGACACAAGGAAAATCAACTGAAAGGATAAATTTACACATTTCAAAAATAGTTATACACTTATAGAAATTTAACACACTTGAACACATTCTATATGACCTATTATACTAAGAAATTTTTCTCAAGCATGAAGGATAAAGGATAGAATGATGGAAAATCATCACTTATTTTCACTATACATCTCTTACACACTTAGAAAATTGTCTATAAACTTGAAAGAAATAGACTTTTACTAATCCTTAAAGTTAAAATATAACATCAATCTAGCAGGGCTTCACCATACACTGTGTGGTCATTTTTACACTAGCCCAAGAGTTATATTTATAGCAAAAAGGAATTGAGAGGAGGAGGCATTTAGTATGAGAAGGAGGAATCAATATATTATGAGTCTCCATATTTATCTATAGCCATATTTACAAATTATGCTTTATTTGTCCATTTGATTGATCCATGTCACCTCAAGTGGTTACACAACTAGCTTTCTCTCTTTAAGATGCTTCCCTAATAATTACACTAGCATAAATAAGATATTTTTGAGATAAGTAATGGTATCAGTGTGGTTATGCTACTAAGTCTAGTCATTATCTATTTATCTTGATGCTAACAACTTCTCACCATATTTTTTAGGTGTGCAATGACATAGGGAAGAGTTGATTTCATTCTATTGGCCTTGGAGAGGCATCACTTAGAGTCTAAGCGTATGCCTTCATGGAATTTTTTGGAATGTTATCCCTAACTTGAACTTAGTTCAATGTTCAAATATTTCAAATACCCTCAACTGATTGTTCCTTTGATTGTCCATAAAAAAAATACTTAGATCATGATTTGATCAATGGTGGAATGAACCCTCTGATCTAATTTGGTAGATGACGAACATGAGCCCTTGGATATTTGAAAAATTGAATGAAGACCATTGATCTGCTTGAGACCCACTATTTTAAATTCTAATAAGTATCTAATCACCTTGAAGTTGATTTCCATATAACCGTCATTCTACTAGGACCATTCCTTTGAGGTATTTTCTTTTAACCTTTATTTCAGCATTTTCTTGGACAATTTTCCTACAAACCCTTTTCTCTATAAGAAATAACTTTTTAGGTCCCTTCTTAAAATTTCAAGTGGACTATTCCTTTGATAGATGTCCCCTTTAGGACTTTGAAAAGTTCCCTTTATAATGATCAAATGTGCCCTTCAACAATCTTTAACTGTCCCTTTAGAAAGCTTGAACTTGTCACTTTCTCGAGAAAAGACCCTTCAGACTTTTTGAAAGTGTCCCTTTGGGATTTTGTAAAGGAACTCTTAAAATTTTGAGAGATCACCAATTTCTTCATAAAAATTGTAAGATCCAATTCTTTTCAAAAGATTATTTTAGATAAAATGTTTGAAATAATTCCTTCAAAAATAATGCAAAGGACTAATTCCTGAGAAAAGGCCTTTCAAAAATATTGAAAGTCTCCCCTCAGACTTAAAGAAGCATCCCTTTGCTTGAGAAATTATCCTTCAAATTTTTTGAAAGTGTCCCTTAAGACTTTTTTAAAATGTCCCTTCCCAAGAAAAAAACATCCTTCAGAAAAATTGAAAATGTCCCTTTGAAAAAGTTGCAAAGGACACTTTTCCTTTAGAAATCTTAAAGATTACTTTTAGAAATTTTGCAAAGGACATTTCCATGAGAAAAATAAAATTCATAATTTTTTCAAGTGACCCTTTAGAAATCTTGAAATGACCAATGCATTGAAAGAACAAACTCTTCAAAAAAGTTGTAAAGGACACTTTCATGAGAAAGACACCCTTTATAAAGATTGTTTCTAATAAAATATCCAAAACAATTCCTTCAAAATATTTTAAAGAGCCAATGCCTTCAGATGTTTTATTTTTAACAAAAAGTTCAAAAAAAATTCCTTTGAGACTTGAACAAAAATTTTGAAGAAAAATATTGCCAAAAGAAATAACACTTGAGTGAAAAGACTATAATAACACTTGCAAAAAAACCGAACAAAGTCTTTCAAAGGAAATAAAATTTGACATTTTTTTGTGGGGATAAATAAATTAAGAATGTTTTACTTAGCAAAAATGAAAGATTCCAAACATGGGTGTGAAAATTGGCTAACACGTATCATTTACCTAAGTGAGAGGAATGACTTACATCCACTTAGTAAAAGATTTGATAATAATTAGGAAAATTTTATGGCCATATGAGGATGTTGGATTGATCTTTCATATGAGGTTGAGTCCCCACATTAATTATTACCATGGTGTTGTCATTGGTTTTAGTGTCTTGCGTGGAGCATGAATTATATTAGGATTCTTCTAACACTTTACACGTGTAGATGCATCTATTTCCATCATCAACTAGTAATAACCAATATGCAATAATTTTTTTGGATAGGATTACCCCACTAGTGTGGGAGCCACACACTCCATGAACTTCCCTCAATGATAATATATATTTTATCAAAGGTAAATAATGAATAAGATTTCCATCATAGTTTCTTTTATACAAGGTTGGTCCAAGTCAAGTATAATTAGAGGCTTTAGGGATGAAGGATTTTTCTTTCTTACATGAAAGGTTAGGTGGTATAGTTTGTTCTTAGAGATAGGCATATATGTTGGAATATTAGGAAGATGAGGGACCAACAATATTACAAACCATCTCACAGTTGATTGTTCATGTGATCTAAATCATTATTCCAATAGTGTCCATGGAATCATCTATGTTATTATTATCTTAAAGTATATATTCAAATTGAATATTTTCAATTTTATGATTGAGAGTATTGACCATGTATTTATATGATACCAACTTCTCATCATTTGTCTAGTACTGGTCTATGACCTGATTAATGATTAACTATGAATCACTATGAACTAATAAATATTAGATTTTCCATTGTACTACTTGGTGAATCCTTGTAATGAGTTTTTCATATTTGGTCATGTTATTAGTTTAGTGAAACTAATGTTAAAGTAACTAGTAATAAGATCCCCTTATGACATGATAAATAATATTCTAGAACATGATCCATGAGCTATGAATGAAATATTAAAGTACATTTTTCATTATTATACCTCAGGAGGTTATTCTAATTCTATGGTAATCATGATGGCATCATCTATAAATCTAAATGTCAAAATATGGGTATCATGAAGAAGAGATTTTGTAAGTTGATTTATGAGTACCTATCCTTGAATGGCCTTTTTATTGGCATATTTGATTTCAAACTTTCTCAAAAACATAATCCACTTTATCATGCATCCATGTAGAGGTGTTTTAGAAACTAGATACTTGAGTGGATCTATTTTGGAAATAATAATGGTATTGTTATTCAACATGTAATTACATAACTTTTAGTTTTTGAACATCATTTTTAAATAAGATTACTCAATCAATGTATAATTATGATCATACATGGCCAATGTTTAGCTACAATAATAAATGACATGTTATTTACCCTATTTATCATGTTGTGCCAAAAGTGCCCCCAAGGCATTTTCATTTACTAACAAGTAAATTAAAAATGGCTTGTTCAACATGGTTGTCAATAAAATAGGTAGATCACCTACATATTCCTTAAGATGTTAAAATGCTTTTGACACTCTTAATTCCAAGGGAAATTAATTCCCTTCTTCATCAATTGTGAAAATGGATGGAATTTATCAACCAACTATGATATGAATCATTGTATTGACTAGATCTTGCCTTGTAAATTACGGAGCTACTTTAAGGTAGATGGTCATTAGTAATGGATCAAAATTTGGCTGGATCAACTTCAATGCCCCTATGGGAGATAATGAAGCCTATTAATTTTCTAAATTTATCTCCAAATACACACTTAATTGGATTAATATTGACATTGTACTCATGAATTCTCTTAAATATTATTTTTAATATGGTTGGATGGTCATCACAGGTCTTGGATTTATCTAGGATGTCATCAACATAGTCCTTAACAATGTTAGGCATCATATCATGGAAAATAAATATCATAGCTTATTAGTAAGTGGATCTTGCATTTTTAAGTATATATAACACCACTTGAAAGTGCAAAATTCCACATGGAGTGGTAAACACTATCTTGTGTTAAACTTATAGTGAAATTTTAATCTTATTATATCTTGAAAATCCATCCAAAAGAGAAAGAATTTCATATTTGACTATTGACTTGACAATCATGCCAATGTTTCATAGAGAAAAGTCATATTTTAGACATGATTTATTAATTTCCTATAAATTAGTACATATTTTGATACCTTCTAATTTCTTACTTACTAGTACAATGTTATAAATCCATTCTAAATAGTCAATCAACTTGATGCATCTCACATATAAGAGTTTATACATCTCTTTATTAAATAACACAACATTACAATGGTGCATATTTTATAGTTTTATTTAATAGATTTAGCATCAAGATGTACAACAAGATGGTGTACAAACAAGATGGGATCTAAACTTGGCATGTATGAATAAGCCTATACAAATATATCAATAAACTCCTTCAAAAGGTCTCTAAAAACTTCACATTATTCCTTAGTGAGAGACATTCCTAATTTGATCCATTTAGGGTCCTCTAATGTCCTAATATGAACCTAAAAATTTTCATCCATAATAAATGTAGAACCATATTGTTAAATAGTCTATAAGGAGGAAAACTTGTCAGTAATGGCAAAGTCCTCTAGTCAGACTAGCTCATTTAATTCTCTCATGCAGGTGAAAACATAATCTCCCAATGCTACTAAAGGACATATGACAAATACCTCAGGGCACTTTTGAAAAATCTATGAAAAATATTTCCACTCCATGATACTAATCTAAGATTCATAAATAGCATTGAAATATTAGTCTCCTATGTTTAATGTGAAGAGGGGTGAACATCCCCATCTAATGGCACCATAAATAGGTTTTCACCAAGAGACTTGACTTTTTCTTTACTATTACCTTTGTCAGAAAGCATGTCAAAGAGGTTTTCATTTTAATACCTCAATGTTTGATTTTATTTTTATTTTTGGCCAAGGACGTTCATCCACTCTATAAAATAAGTATCAGGATCTAATCTAATAGAAAAGCATTGCTTTTTATCTGCAAGAGGAATGTGATTCCTCAAACCTAAAAAGTCACATATGGCCTCATTGTTTTCAAACTCAACTAATGACATTGTCAACTTTTGTTGGTCATAGTCTATCAACTTTAGGTAATGAAGGGTAAGAGTAAAAGGGTGATAAATAAGGTTAATAGTATAAATGGCATAGGGGTTAAATACATTTGTATTATCAAGGTCATCATAGATGTTATAATCTGACCCTACATCTCTATCAACATCATCTTCACTAGTCAATGGTGTTAGAACCTAAATAAGGTATGTAGGTTCACCTCCAAGTGGTTTAAATCTAATACCTTAGGTTCCTTTTTACTTTGGCCATTTAAATTGGCAAGATCATTCCTTGATGATGTATCCCTATGCCTCTAACTTCATAATCTAGGTAATACATAATCTAGTTAGGAATATGATACTTTATGATTTGGTAATATTTATCTAACTCATCATTATAAAGACATCAATCATATTTGGCTAAGGTGTCCTATTCTAGGTTAGAGACTAGTTTGAAAATAATGGGTTTATTAAACTAATATTTTTTCTTGGTCTACCACTCCATGCGAGTCCTTTTAGCATTGGGTCTCCCATAAGCTTTAGGGTTTTGTGTAAATTTGACAATATGGAATGAATCATAGGTATTTTATTCTTTGATCCCTTTTTTAGATATATAGAAATGATTGGCAATGTCTAGTGGAGGAATAAATAAAGTAAAAACTAGGCTATTTGGGTAAATGTAATTAGCTTTTGGTGTTGATTCAATGGCTTTAGATTTTTTTATTCTTCCTCCATCAGATTTGGGTATATGATTCATGCCAAATTGATAGTTATAACTCTTTTACTTGGCCTTGAGATGTTTATAATATTGATATGCGTAGAGATCATTTGGTATAGTCACTTTTATCCTAGAATGGGAAAATTATATACACTGATGCAATGTGGAAGGTGTAGACACCTAAATCTAGCCACCAATAACCTCTAATTAAGATTTTGGCCAATTTCCAACCAAAATTCACAATTTGGTCTAAAAAATCTAAAACATGCCAAATGATGTGAAAATAACACATTCAATTGCCTATTTTAGCTAAAGTATCATTAAATGGGGTAATGTAATTTATGGGCCATCTCACTTTGATCAAATCATTTAGAGTCAAGATGCTAATTTTGAACTTGGGTGCTCTAGATTGTTCTTTCCTATCAAATATATTACATGAGATGCATTTCTTTGTTATTTTGTGTTGGAAACATCCTAAATGGGATAGCTGATCCAATGCATCTGACATTAACTACCAATTATAGTCTAGTCAAATTTTGGACCAATAACAATGCATTTTGATCAATTTGAGTAATTTACACACAAAGTGATTAATCATGCTTAAGAGATAATTAAACAAAATTAGAGACCAATCAAAAATTCCATGGAAACTTTTTGAATACTTATTTTTGGAAATGAATATTGAATATCTACATCATCAGGTGACCTTATTTCTTGGGAAGACATCCCTAGGCCATAAATACCACAAATATAAAGATTCATGCCTCCCATGCCTCATAAAATCTCTCCATGCCTCTTAATTGATTCTTTATCCCAAATACTGATGAGCCTATTTATCAATTTTAATTGCAAAATTGGATTAATCTTTAGCCACATATCTTAATCCTGAGATGGATGGCTCAAGTTGATTCTAATCAATATTAAAAATATATAAATAAGAGGCCTTACCACATCATTTCTAAGACATGATGATGAAAATTTATAATGAAGAATTAATTACAAAGATTCCTGCAACTAGTGTTATCATGTCAAATTGATTCCAAGCCAAGCCACAAGTCAAAGGTGCCAAGGAGAGATGGAGTTAGCCAAGCTTCTATTGTCAAGGACTTCATGAGCACAAAGATGAGAAAGCCACCACAACAATCATTTTAGAGCATCCAAAGAAGATAAAAGAGGGTTTTATTTTGTATTTTATTTGTGTATTATATTCATGTTTTTTAACTAAGCTCTCCCTAGTGTCTAGGCCTAAAGATGTTATGATAGTTATTGTGTTTCTTTCATTTTTTTTAAATTTTGAAACTAACACGATACTAACCATCCTCTCTTGAGTGAATCTCATAATTCACATATGGCACACCTGGTGGGACTAGATGCATCCCACACATGAATAAGATTATTATGCAGCTTTAAAATCTTCATTTAGATCATTAAAAATTTGGCAATTTGATTTTCTAACTTTATTATTTCCATTTTTCTTTGTCACAGGTTTACATAGTAACTAACGTTGGTCAATAAAATTGTCATCAGGTGGATAGTTGTCATTAGTCACTATTGTTATAAATGATGTTGGCTAGATAATCATCATTTGTTAGTAAGTGTAACCATTGTTAGTTATAGAACTGACACCGATCACTGTGTTTTTCTTAAAACACAAACCTGAGAGCTCCTTTTTTGAAGTTCAATATTTCAAACCCAAAATAGCTTCAAGGCTAAAGGACATGCTAACATTTTTGTTGCAATACCAAGCTTGACATTTGATAAAAACATTTTTAGATCACTTTTTTCATGCTTAAAAATGAATTAGGAACATTATTTTGGTGCGTAAAATAACATTTAAGGTGCTTAAATAAGTGTTTTTAGCATTAGTTTTAAAAGTTATAACTAAGACCAAGGGGTCAAATGAACACCACCTCATTTTCTGAATTTGGGATTAAAAATGAACTCAAATTTCAAGGATTTTTGTATTCACTTAGTTTTTAAATTAGATTTTTGTTTGGAATAAAGAGGGATGATGCATGTATGCTCTTCCATTTGTCCCCTTTAGGGAACCCTTAGAATAAAAAGAGCCATTCCTATTTCAAATAGCCTAGTCTAAGGCTTAGAAAGAAATTCATTAAAGCACTCCCCAAAAACTTGTAAAAGTTTGGGTGACCTTGAAAATGACCCTAAAGTCTTTCTATTTCATGTTTTCTTTATTTTTATGTAAACTTGGCTTACAAGGGGGAATTCATCACCTTCCATGAGTTCTTTAGGGAAGATTTGACCTAGGGTCTCACCTCCCAACATTTAATTCATTTGGCTCCTAATTGGAGTTGCACATAGGATGTAGTGGCACTTTGGATGTTACACTACACTCAGTGAATAGTAAGATGTAGTGGTTAGAAAAAGGACTAGACCTTTTTTCAACAAGCCAAGTCATACAAACCCAAAATCCATACTTTTATTTTGTATTGTTTAGCATGAAAGTCATTATGTAATTTATTCCCCTAAAACATTCAAAAACTTGTTAGATCTTAGATAAATCCCCACTTGTTGTAGAAGTATTGTTGTTGTAAGATTCACCTTAAGGTCCATGTCATAGTACTATAATTTGGGAGAAGAGGGGTGTAAAAACCCTCATATATAATGCACATTTACTTTTGGATGAACACATAAAATCCTCTCAATTGATGTATAAAGATGGATTCCAACAATACCAAGAAACCTTGTCAGTTTAGAGTCTAAATGTGATTAATAAGTTGAGTTTTGTACTAGATTAAATTCTTATGTGAAGTCAAAACTTGGTACAAACAAATGATATAAACCAAAACACATGGTACTCATTTTTATTTCAACAAAGAGGTGTTATGATACCTTCATGAAATAATCTATTTGGCTTGTTCAAAACTCCATAACAAACTTGGGAGTCATATCATCCACTTCGGCATAGTTATGCTACCTAATTAAGTCTAGACATTTGCCAAGTTATTTAAGTCCATTTCTAATATAAATTAAAAATTGCACCTTTATAAGCTCATAAGGTTGATGTGGTAAGTGGGTTCACCAGTTGCACTAAGCTTGAGGGAACTTAGGTTCAATTTCCCATTTGGGTTTAAGGTTGTTTAAGACTCAATATAATTATCACCACTTGATGGATTTAATCCATTTTATGCTAAACACTTGCTCTTTGAGTTTATGCACCATAACATTTTGAGTCAAGAAAAGTATTTTTATGCTATCAAAATTATAGGAAACTATCTTGTCTTTAGAGAGTGTTTGAAACAAAAATTTAGCCACATCTTTTGCGTAGTGTAGTGTCCTAATGCTTCATAAAACATTTCAAATATTGTTTCATAGACCCTCTTGTATAGATTTCAAAATTGTTCCTACATTTTTAGACCAATCTGAGTGTACTTTTGTGATCCTTTGACTAAGCACAGCTATAACATTCACCTTTTTCTAGATTATTTGTCAAAATAACCAAGTTTTATACCATTATTTGTGAGAAAATAAACTATCTCTAAAGTGCCTTTTGTTTCATACCTTATAGCTAGTTGATCAATTTCATGTCCAAGAATCAAATACCTAGTGTTTGTTAGAAGTGTTTCAAATAAATTAGATTAAAACTTTCATATATTTTAAATTCTATCTTTTGATGTCATTTAGCCAAGAGTCCTAGCACATGCCTTGTTTGAGCCTAGCTTTTGATGCCACATTTAGCCAAAATACTTAGCAACTTTTAATTTCCTAGATTAGATTGATTTGAAACTCTTCAACCTTAGAGTTTGGCATTTTGATTTTTAGCCTATTTACTTGCTCATCTTTGTGTAACCAATGAGGCATTGCACATTTAACACTATCTTATTTCTTCACTAAATACTTACATAAATATTTTTAATCATTTTGATGAATCTAGACTAAGTTTCAACATCATCTATTTTAGACATTGTCATTTTATATTTTGAAGAACTCCTTGAATTTTTATTTTAAATCATTTAATATGGATACCAACATGTATTCCTACACTCGTAGTGGACTCAAGTACAATCTATGGATTACTAATGTGGTTGTGCAGGAATAAATATTATAAGACCCCTATGTAGATAATATTCCTTATGAGATGGATTCTTATCCCTCTTATAATACTCAATTATGGGAACAAATCCAAGATCTCTTGGCTAACTATTTGGTTAACATACCACCTTATTCAAAACATGACCAAGAACAAACCACACAATACCTAGCTATAGTACCCATAATTGATGAACCAGTTCTTCAACAATCACACTTTACTAATGCACCTTCCACATATTATCCATTTTTTATTTTAGTATCATTTATTGGATAACAAAGATGAGATTCTAGTTAGACCCATAGATGTAGGGGCCAAGTTTCTAGTAGACTTCCCCAATGAGAATTTTCCAAGCCTAGTAAGAATGCCCCATAATATCATTTATGATTAATAGGATTCTTCTATAAATCTTTTGGATCTAGTCTAAACAACATATTACGACCCTAATATTCCTAACATAGGAAAAAACATCATGGAATACCACATTGCTCAAATGCAGACAGCATATCAAACCTACCTAAATCTAGCACACAATTTTAATTAGATGAACATGGTGAGCAGACCTCTTATTGACTTAATTCCTAAAATAAGAGTTTTGAAAGAGTAAATTGGTCAAGAGAATTAAATTTTAGATTCATTCATACAAAAAAATTTGGTAGACAACTTAAAACATATGCCTATTATTGAATAAGTGTCTTTTGCTTCTATATAGAATAATGCACCAAATATAGCGGTCAATGTGTAACCAACATCTAAACCAAATCAAAGTGGCACTAATGTATAAACAACTAGTCAACAACATGTGCCCATAGTGAATACCATGAGTGGATAATCATACCAAGGAATAGGAGCCTCTGTACACAAACCTTTACCACCTGTTTCCCAACCTCAACTGGCTACTTCCTCAAGTGTGCAACCTATGTGATTAGGTAGTTAACCAAAAACCAATGTCATACCTCAACAACAAAATGTAACAAATCCTACTTCTCAACAAAAAAAGGTAGTATTCCATACAAATAGGTATAATATATTGTACCAATACAATAGAGGATTAATATATTGCCACCTCAACAAGGGTAAACTAATGTTTCACCTCCTCAAGTAGTGGCAAATATACCTCCTCAGTCACAAATCAGTGTACCAATCCAAAAACAAATGATGACTAGCCAACCATGTGTAAATATTGGTTAACAATATATGTCAAATATTCAACATGATTTTGCTTCCCAACAAGGATTCATGCAACAAGGAGGCTCCCATATTTTTCAAGTACCTACTAGACAATAATTAGTTCAAAATGTGACACAAGTTTAAAGATAGGGCCTTGGTTCACAAATTCCTACTCAACAACAAGGTTTAATTAGTTGATATAATGTCCCTTTTCAACCATATCAAGCATAGTATAATTATATCCCTCATCCCAATGAAAAAATACTCCAACTCAAACATTTATAGCCAACCCAAACTAGAATATCACATAACCAAATGTGTAATTTCAAGTACATCCTAATCTATGTATGCATATTCCTGGTCCATTTCCCAACCAAACCAATATACCTCAATAGATATATCCATCATACTCAGGTCAAAGTGTCCCACTTGTGACCTCCTAACCATCTACCCAAACTTATATTCTCCCTTAAACCAATGTTCCTTATAGTTTCCTATCCCATGAATTACAATAGATGAAGGATGTAATTATTGCCATTGAGGCTGGGAAATAGACTAAAAAGTTTAATTTAGATGACATATTTTCTTATCCATTCAACATGGATTACTTACAAATACCATTTCTTCCAAGATATGAACCATCACAATTTGACAAATACAAAGGGAAAGGTGACCCTAAGGCCCATTTAACTAAGTTCTTTGTTGCATGTCAATCAGTGGCATATAGAGATATATACATTTTATTATTGTTTCTAAGGAGCTTGGATGGATAAGCTTTGGAGTGGTTTTCAAAGTTTCCAAAGAATTCAGTAGAATTTTTTGATGGTCTTTTTGATAAGTTTGTGTAGCACTTATCTTATAATATTGAACATGAGATTTCATTGGTTGAATTAACACAAGCAAAGTAAAAAGATGGTGAGAGTTTTGTAAGTTATCTATAGTGATTTAGATCCCTTTCAATCCATTTCACACACATTTTATCAAATATACAATTAGTCATTGTGTTTACTAAAAATTTACATAGTGAAATAGCTTATCATCTAGAACTACAATGTGCACATACTTTCAACGATATCATTGATAAATGTTAATTTATCGAGTGAGAACTCATCGATAAAGGATTCATCAAGCTTAATTTAACTAATAAAAAACAAGGTAACAATTGAGGAAATGGCAAAAATTAACACCCCATTCAAGCACAAGCATCACAACTATCACAAGTCAATATCTAAGAAAGACTGAAGCAATTCAACCACAATAGGAATGTTGTGGGAAATGGAGTAACTAAATCATGTCATGTACAACTAGTGGAAACATCATCCACACCACCATTTCATCTTAATCCTGCTCAATAACCTCTACAACCAATGTTTTAATCACAATAACCAAGAATTTTGCAATAAATATAGTAGCCTTTACCATTGCAAACCCCTCCTCCAAGGAGAACAATGCCTACATGTCATGTCTTTAGTGACCTAGGAGAGCCTATTAAATATATATTTTTCAATATTACTACCATTAATATTATTAATTGGCCTATACCAAATCATTATCTGTAAGACATGTCATATCCTAATTGGTATCATGAAAATGAATTTTGTGAATATCATCAGGTTAATGGGCATAATCTAGGAAGATGTTTTTAAATCAAGAATCTGATTGAGAATATGTTAGATAATGTGGAGATAACATTATATAATGGTGCTTCCACTTCTAATAAAATTCTTGGGATTTATCAAAACCCCTTTCCTTAATATAATAATTAGCAACAACAACAACAACAACACTAGATAGTGCAACAACAAAATCAATAGTATCAAAATTAAAGGCTGAACCAAAAAAACCAATAGAATTAGTAAAATAAATAGTAAAACCCACAAAGATATAAAAATTGACAAAACCAAGGTTAGAATGGTAACAACCAACAAACATACCATGCAATTGCACATGACTACAATAGGTTTTTAGGTCATATTATAGGGGGTAGTGTTAACACCATCTCCATTAACCCTAGACCAATCATTAATAAACATAGGCTATTTTTAAATAATAAAACTCAAAAAAATTATATGGATAAACTTTCTTTGACCTAGGATTACATACAGGCAAGCTAGCAAACTCAAACTTACACTTTTGGACCTTATATTGACAACTCGTCCTTACCATATGACCACATACAAGTGCACTAGCAATCAAGACTTGTCTTATCTATCCCCACACCATTCTAAACGTTTACTAATGAACATGGTCTAGTATCTAATATTTATTATGAAATCACAATTAGGAGGTCAAAGTTTACTATCCTAGGCCCATAACCATCTGTGACTTTAACTATTATCCAAACAATCATTTAGCCTTGGAATAAACCATTCAATACTAATCAAGATAAAAAGTTTGATATTATGGAACAATTATAGAAGACACCAACACAAATTTCTATTTTAGATTTACTACAAACATCACTAATCCACAAGAACATCTTGAATGAGTTTTTAACCCAATCCACTATTTCTAGTGACACATCCCTTGATAAATTTCAAGGTTTGGTTGGACATCTAGATCTAACCAAAAAAGTCACATTCAACCAAAGTGATATGTCTTCCCTTGGCTTGCTCCATAATAACCCATTATATATATGTGTATGTGTGTGTGTGTGTGTGTGTGTGTGTGTGTGTGTGTGTGTGTGTGTGTGTGTGTACACACACACACATATATATATGTATGTATACATATATATATATATACATATATATATATATGTATATATATATATATATGTATGTATACATATATATATATATATATATATATATATATGTATACATACATCTATATATATATATATATGTATGTATATATATGTATATATATATGTGTATATATCTATGTGTGTGTGTGTATATATATATATATATAAAGTGGCATAAAGTGAAACATGTCCTTATAGATAATGGATCAGGCCTCAACATAGTGTCTCTAAATCTCATCAAGCTTTTTGAGCACACAATGGTATACCTCTAACTATAAATGATAACCATCAAAGCCTATGATAATTAGGAAAGAGAATCATAAAGTACCATTAGTTTGTCAGTAGTCATTGGGCCTTTGACCCATGATACACTTTGCCATGTGCTTGATCTTGAGTTATCATATAATATGCTTCTAGGCAGGCCTTGGTTACATGTGATTCATGTAGTCCCATCAATGTTACACCAATGTATCAAGTTTTACCACTCAAGGATGGACGTGAATATTTAAGGAGATTTACACCCATATGAACACTGTAAACATGTTGAGGCCAAATTTCAAAGCTACAATTATCAATATGACATGAATCCAAGTTTCAAAAAGGATAAAGGAAAGGCTATACTTATTGATTCTTCACCATATAATTACATAGATCCTAATACCTTAGATTCCCTTTCCCACATGCCACCTCTTAAAGCTTCTAATAATTTCACCATTTCAGATAATGGACCAGGAGAATATGTGACCGATGATACATTTCATATTGCCAATATTCCTTAAAATATAAAAACATTTACATGACCTAAAGTCACCGTACATATGCATTAGTAATGAAAGAATAAATATAAGGGACCTATCAAATTTTTATCATCATCTAGCCTAGAACTTGACCATCTTGAAGGGGATGAATAATGATTATACAATGACAATGAAGTTGATTGTTATAAAAGTGCAAAGTATCATATTCCCAATAAGATCATGGAGCATCACAATTATGAAAGAAGAGGCCTCGAACTGAATTATCAAGGAAACATCAAGCCAATTTTTATGACTAAGTATGAAAGACCTTATGGACTTGGATTGAAATCACCTAGGGGTGACCCCACATATCTTATTCAAATTCCATCTCTAATGCCTAGTGAGGATGATGCTGACAAAAAATTAGAGTATAATCATAGCCTCACCTTTGATAACCTATTTAAGACTAACATATTTGATACCAATGCCATTTTTACCCTTACCCCAGTCATTCATCACAGTGCATTACCATTATACTATCCTCAACTGATTGATTGGAACCAACATGAATTTACTTTGTCAATTGATGAGTTTTAGAATGATGAGGCATTCTGTGACTTTTTAGGCCTTAGAGACAACATTCCATCAGGAGAACACAAATTAGGATTCTCAATCACATTAGATCCTAAAGCCTATTTTTTGGAATGGGTGAACACCCTTAGCTAAAAACAAATAAGTAAAACATTGAGGTCCCAAACTAAAAACCTCTTTGAGGCACTTTTTGGCCAAAGAAAAAGTAAAGATAAAAGGCTAGTCTAGTGGAAAAAACCTCTTTCAGGTGCCATTAGATGGGGATGTTTATTATTATTTGAATTTAGACTAGGATACCACTAATTATGAACTTACCTATGGATCCAAGTTCAATTTTTTGCAATAACAAGTATTTGATCAAAATCCTCAAGAATTTCTTACTCTTTTTATCACATGGCTAGATCTCCCATTAGGGGACTCAGATTCATCATGCTTAGGAGAAGTTGAATAGCAAGTCTTAGTAGAGGACCCTAACATAGTCCAATAGTTCAAGTCATTTACTACTATCCTAGAAGATGGTTTGACCCTTCTAGTCAAAGATATAATAGAGATAAACATCAGGACTCCATCAGACCTAAAATGGATAAAATTAGGTACATCTCTCACTAAGGAGGAACATGAAGTATTTATAGCTCTATTGAGAGAACATGTTGATATCTTTGTATGGACTTATTCTGACATGCAAGGTTTGGACATCACCTTAGGTTTGCACCACCTTGTGGTCAATCTTGATGCCAAACTAGTAAAACAAAAGTTGGGTAAGAGGCATCCTCACATTATTATCTTTGTAAAGAAAGAGTTAGAGAAACTCTTAGAATCAGGATGTATTTGATCCATTGACTACTTAGAATGGATATCTAATATTGTACCTGCTAGTAAAAATCTTGAAGGAATCATAATCTATACTAATTTTAAAGACATAAAAAAGGTTTGTCCTAAAGAGGACTTTCCATTGCCTAACATTGACATGATCATCGACTCTATGGTAGGTTGTGAAATGTTTTCACTCATGAATGGATTTCTAGGATATAACTAGATCAAAATAGCTCTAGAAGACCAACATAAAACATCATTCACCACTCTATAGGGAACATTTTGTTATCAGGTAATGCCATTTGGTCTTAAGAATGTTGGAGCTACAAATAAAATGGCCATGACTATCATGTTCCATGATATGATGCATGATATTCTTAAAAATTATGTCAACAACATATTAGGAAAATCTAAAACCAGGGCCGACCATCTAGTAGTGTTATGTAAGATATTTTAAAGATTATGAGGGTATAAAATTAGACTCAACCTAAAGAAATTTGTGTTTGGTATAACCTCAGGAAAATTGCTTGGCTTTATCATGTCTTGTATAGGTATTAAGGTTTATTTCATTAAATTCCATGCTATAATCAAGATGCTACCACCAACTAATTTGAATAAACTACCTAGTTTGTAAGGTAATATCCAATCAATTTGATGCTTCATCTCTCAGTTAGTAGACAAGTGTCATCCATTTACACATCTTCTGAATAAGGGAGTAACATTTCACTGGGATGATCATTTCCATACAACTTTGCAACAACTTAAGGACTATCTAGCTAATCCACCTATTTTATTACCTCCTATATTGGGAAATCCATTCTTGTTATACCTATGTACTACTAAAAATGCTCTAGGGGAATTCTTGGCTCAACGTGATGAAGATGGAAAAGAGCATGATGTATACTACCTCAGCCATACCTTGGTCACGTATGAACATAACTATGCACCTATTGAAAAATTTTATTTGGCCATGGTCTTGATAACTCAAAAACTACACCATTACATGTTGAATAATAAGACCATGGTCATTTCAAAAGTAGATCCACTCAAGTATCTACTATCTAAAATATATTTACAAGGTAGAATGGCCAAATGGATCATGATTCTTAGTGAGTTTAAATAAAGTATGTAAATCACAAGGTAATCAAGGGACAAGTTCTTATAGATCAACTTGTTGAAGCACCTCTTGTAGCCACAAAGCCACTCATATTTCATTTCCCTGATGAATCCATAATGAACATCATTAACACACCTCTTGAGGAGTAACACTAGAAACTATATTGTAATGGTTTATTTACTTCATAAGGATTGGGGGCAAGCCTCTTATTTATTACACCATAGGGTGATCTAATCCCTAAATCATTCAAAATCAGCTTTCCTTATACAAAAAACATGGCTGAGTTTGAAACCCTTATTTTAAGACTTTGACAGGTAGTGCATTGGAACATATCTCACCTCCAAGTTTATGGTGATTCTTAGTTAATCATCAATCAGGTCACAAATCATTTTTAGACCAAAGATGACAAGCTAGTTCCATATAAAGCTATGGTCGACACTCTTAAGCAACAAATTTCCAACATTTAGTTTGAGCACATACTAGGGCTAATAACAGAACTGCAGATGCCATAGCTACTATTGGCTCTATGATTCAATAAATAGATAAAACTAGAGAGTATCAATTCTTCATCAAAAATTTATTATCACTAGATCATGAACCTTTAACCATTATAATGATTTTTGATATTATTGGTCCTAATTCTATCTAGTAATCAGACCTTTATAACTACCTTCATGACTATGTTCTACCACCTAATGTATCTCAAAATCAAACCAAAACCTTTAATCATCATTACACTCATTATAATTTACTAGGATCCACCCTTTATCACTATAGTTTTGATGGAACTCTTTTTCATTATTTAACTTAAGAAGAGTCTACACTAGAGTTAAGAGAAGTTCACAAAGGGGTATGTGGAGTGCATTTTAGTGAGGTAGTCCTATAAAAAAATATCTTACATACCAATTATTATTGGCCCATAATGGATGTAGATATAGATATATATGTAAATAAGTCTGAGAAATGTCAACAACATGCTAATCTGATTCATGGCCCAACCCAAATTCTCAGATTGATGTTGACACTATGGATATTTTTCACATAAGGACTTGACCTTATTGGGAAGATGAACCACACTTCATCTGATTGACATAAACAAATATTTATCACCACTGAGTATTTCACTAAGTGGGTTGAAGCTATACCTCTCACTTATGTGACTAAAAAGAAAATTTCTAAATTCATATTCAACCATCTCATTTTTTACTACGATATCCCCTCTAACATTATATCTAATAATGGAGGATCATTCAAGAATAAGGATGTAGACCAAATCTGTATCATATATAACATCACACAACATTTTTATACATTATATTACCCTCAAGGTAATAACCAAGCCAAAGCATCAAACAGAACCATTTTCAATATTTTCAAAAAGTTTGTCAATGATGTCAGTCATGATTGGCCCCTGTAGATATTCCCTACCTTTTGGGCATAGTATACCAATAATTATACCCTCATAGGAGCCACTCCATACTCATTTATGGTACTAGATCCATACTTCACATTTATGTTGAATTGCCTTCACTGTGAATCTCTTTCAAGCATGTCCTAGATGATCACATCTATTAAGTAGCTCACCTACAAGATCTAGACCTACTTGATGAGAAAAACACAACTATGCTCAACAATATTTAGGCAAATTAGAACTGACTCAAAGGCCACTATAATTGGCATGTTATGTATAGAAAATTAGAACTTGGTGATCTTATTCTTAAATAAAACCAAAATAATACCATGGTTGAGAAGAAGCATAAGGAAATTCAAACCAAACTAGATAAGGTCTTTCATCATTACTGAAAAATTATGGATCAGGAGCCTACATGCTTGCCACACCAAATAGAGATGAACTTCTTAAGTTAATGAATATTATTCATCTCAAGCAGTACTATGCTTGAGTTTTAAGGCATATTATTTATAAGGACCATTTCAGTTATGTCATTTTATCACTACACTTCTTTGTACAAATATCAGTCTTAACCATTGTATTAGCTATATCCATTTTACCATTCCATTATATCAACCTAATGTGTTCTAAATCCTAGCTAATTTGACCTTGGCTTTTTTCCATTCATTATTCATTTTCAACATTGAGGAATTTGATTAGTTTCATTAGTTGGTTCAAGTACTTTAGACAGAGATAATATTTTGGAGTAGTGGAACAGAAGTTTTAGCAATTACATCCTTTATTTGTTATTCCTTTCTTATCACCAGTCTTGTTACTAATTATAACCACTATTTGTAAAATTAATACCATTTATATATGTCATTGCATCCTAGTTATAACCACCTCTAGGTAAACTAGGGGTAACATTTGTTTATTAAGCTTTGACGTACCAACTTGCCACTTCTTATACCATGATATGCCTTTTTACCAATTATGCTTGTTTTGTTTGAATTGACTGCTACACTAGTCAAATTCCTCTATTATATGGCATAACTATAGTGACTTAAGGTCCTACTATGGGACTATATAGGTAGTTCTTGATACTTATTGAGGTCAGCTTAGTCAACCTAAGGCATGCTCTCACCATTTTATGAGCAACCTAAGTTTGAACGCTCTCACTATTTTGTGAGATTGAACCATTTAGTGTCTCATCATTCTTGATCAAGTTGAGATACTTCAAATAATTCCAAAAACATTTATAAAATAAAAGAAAAAACCAAAAACATTTGACTACTTCTTTACCTTAGGGATTCTTGGAACCCTTACTAAGTTTATAAAAAACCACTTGTCACTTAGTTTCCCCATCATTTTTGGCCTTTTCTCTCACACACTTTCCATTTTTGAAGACCATTCCTCTACTTATATCACATCCATTTATGTTTGTTTTCCTCAATTATCACATTCTTCCCATTCCTTGGGAGAACTACATTTGGCCTGAAGTTTTTTTATTCGATATTACATCCATGGAACTATGTAGGTAGCATCCACTTGCCTAGTGCATATGGAGATATTTTGGCTACCTCCTTCCTTTTCCTTTACTCCCCCATTTTGTTCCTTTTTTAGGTTGTCACCTATTTTCTAGGGGTAATGTTTGTATGGTTTCTATTACATTATTTTTTTGTTTGTTTCTTCTTATTTTGTTTGTTTGTTTGCCTATTTGTTTACTTTTAACACTATTACCTTGATTTGGTTTATGTGTATTCATTAGGTGATTCCTTCAACAAACTTACACTTGAATCCATACATATTCATATGTTTGCATTATCATCATGGTTTCTATCATTGATGCATTATTTTCTATTGAGTATTAGACTATGTGAGTTAGTCCTTATGCATATTTTAGCCAAGTCCTCATGATATTATACCATGATGCCTACCGACACATGTTACAACAAACCTTAGCTTCAATAAGTCTATTCAACAATGGTAGCATCTCTTTAGCACTGACATCCCTATTTCATCCTAATCATATCTAAAATAGAGTAATTAAACATAAAATAATTTTAACCTTTATTAGTTTGGATGAGCATCTCCCTACTAGTAGGTTATTCTAATTCATCATTACCCTGTTTGTTAAGTTATCATCATCCTCACCCAATTTTATCATGTTTTCCATAATCAGTGTCCAATGACTATAACCACCTATGGGCAAATCATTGAACACCATCCCACCTGCATTTCTCACTAATTATAACCACCTTTGGGGAAATCATTATGTTTTCACCACTTTACTTTTTTTTCCCATATAGATGCATGTTATTCTCTTGTTTGTCTATCCTAACTAGGGTAGGTCCATCTTCAAAATGATTATAATTACCTTTGGGCAAATCATTTTGTTATCATACCACATTACCACTATTGAGGTACAATGCTTATAACCACCTTTAGAAAAACCATTGTACACCATCCCATTTGCATTCTCAATTACTTTGACTACTTTTTCAATGTCATTATGTTTTCACCCTATCATCTTTCCTTTCTTTGGTCCCCTTGTTTCGCTTCTTTCTTTTTGAGAGACCATTTGTTGACCTAATTATGCCAACCATTCCCTCGAGGGGGTATCATACAATTAGTTTATCATCATTATAGATATAGGCATACAAGACATTTTCATTATTTGAGAAGACGTTACTATGATTATAGCTTGCAACACCTTTTTAAATAGGGATAAACTATAGACACCTAAATTTGGCCACCAATAACCTCCAATCAAGCTTTTGGCCAATTTCTTCCCAAAATACATAATTTAGCCTAAAAACACTAAAACACACTAAATTATGTGAAACTAACATATTAAAGTGATGATTTTGGCTAAATTATCATTAAATAGGGAAATTCAATCTATGGGCAAGCTAACATTGATTAGATCATTTCGAGTCAAAATGTGAATTTTACACTTGAGTACTCTGGATTGCTCTTTCCTATAAATTATCTTACACAAGATGCGTGTCTTTGTTATTTTGTGTTGGAAACATCCTAAATGGAATAATGGATCTAACATATTAAACATTGACTTCCAATTCCAATCCAGTCAAAATTTGAACCAATAACAAGGCATTTTAATCAATTTGATTAATTTGTGCACAAAGTGCTTAATCATGTTTAAGAGATAAATAAACCAAATTAGAGAATAATCAATAATTCCATTTAAACTTGTTGAATAATTATTTTTGGAAATGAATATTGAATATTTACATCATTAGGTGACCTCATTTCTTAGGAAGACATCCCTAGGCCATAAATGCCACAAATATTAGGATTCATGCATCCCATGCCTTATCAAAGCCCTCCATGCCTCTTAATTGATCCTTTATCAAAAATATTTATGAGCCTATTTAAAAAATTTAATTGAAAATTTGGAATAATTCTTAGCCACACATCTCAATCCTAAGATGGATGGTTCAGGTTGATTTTGATCAATCTCAAAAACCTAAAAATAGGAGGCCTTACCACATCATTTCCAAGACATGATTATACAATGTTATAATGTATAATTGATTAAAAGATTCATGCAACTAGTGTTATCATGCCAAATTTATTCGAAGCCAAGCCAAGCCACAAGCCAAATGTGACAAGGAGAGATGGAGGTAGCCAAGATTCCATTATCAAGGACTTCATGAGCACAAAGATAAGCAAGTCACTACAATAAGCATTTTAGAGCATCCAAGGAAGGTAAAAGAGGGTTTTATTTTATATTTTAGTTGTTTGTTTTATTCATGTTTGTTAACTAAACTCTCCCTAGTGTCTAAGCATAGAGATTTTATGCTAGTTTGTGTGTTTCTTTCATTTTGTTTTCATTTTAAAACTAACATGATACTAACCATCCTCTCTTGAGTCAAATTCCTAGTTCATAGAAGGTATGTACCTAATTACATAGATCTATGTTTAGCCTATTATCAAATTTTAAGATAATTCTAAATCCAAAACATGACATAGAGTTTCATGTATTAAAGGCCTAATGACCAATAACAAGCTAATAGTACATTGAGATTCATGTTCCTCATTATCATACACCTTGATAACAATGGTATCTAACTGTAAGTCAAATTTTTTATATCTAAGATGTTTGATCAACTTTAAAGACACAATGCTGAGGCACAAACAATTATATACAAATATGAGTTTCACTTTATGATTTGTGTTACCACATAGGTTTTTACTCATTTCTTGATGTAAAATATCTCATTGTGCAATACCTAATGATACAATGGGAAAACCTCCAAGCTATGGGACTTTGAAAAATTGAGGTTAACCTTTAGATAAGGTTGACTTTATTTCACTAAATATAATGCAAATGATAAGATATTAGTTTTATAGAAATTTTGCTCATATTAAGTATTTTTTCCCCTAAACTAGATTTTGAGTGGGAAAAGAGTTAAGAATGAAATTTTGCAAAACTAAAATAGGGATTACACAAAATATTTTCATGGGTCTTAATGTTTGATTAATAAACACCATAAAATAGAAAATCAATTGAAATTTGTTTAAGCATAGAATCATGAAAATGAGAAATCAAAGGAAATATTTGTTATTTTTGTAGAAGGGACAAGATTCACTTATTTTCATCGAACAATATTTTAGAAGGGTAAAAGACAATAAAATAATTTATTGTGACTAAAATAAGAACTATAATATCCAAAAATACTAAAATAACTCTATATACATAAGGATATCTCAGACAAGAAAGGAAAATTTCCAATTAATTTTCATTCTCAAGGTTACAACTTGTAGACAATATATTTGATATGTAAAAATATATCACTAACAACAAAAATATAAATTGGTCCATGGGCGTTTCCCATCTTTGTAAAAAATATCTCATAAATGAGATGTAGTTATCAAAACTTCAATACCTAGTAGTAAAAACCATGAATATCTAGAACTCTAGAAAAAATAGGTGTGTTCTTCTATTTATGACATCCTTGACTTTGTAAAATGGTTTGGAAAGTAGAATAGAAGAGCTGGACATGATCCTTAGCTTAAAATGGCATTGATGGAACTATAAGATATTAATATAATGCTTATGTTTCTTCATGCAGTCAAAGATAGCTCTTCATGCAAATTAATGGTGCAAAAAATGGAACTCAACATTTCATCAAAGATAACTATAAAAAGTTACTTTTGCAAAACCCTAACTTCCAATTTACAAGTGAGACTTTTACAACTTGCAAGTCACATCACTTTGTAAAAATGGAATTTGCAATTTTTTAGTACATGCTTTTACACTTTTAACAATTATAACTTGTCAAAATATAAAGTGTAATTTATAGTTGTGATTTTTATAACTTTCACCCTGCCAAAAATATAAAGTGTAAAATACATGTGATTGAAAATTTATAATGGTTTTTACAATAATAAAACTACAACATATGGAAATATTTCAATAGAAAAAAAAAATAAATATCTAAAACTTCTTTAGCCTTCTTATCTTTCTCAACCTATAGCTTTTGAACATACATATCAAAAGAATTAAAAAATTATAAATTATTTCTTCATCTAGTTTGAATGAGTAAAGGTTAGAGGCTACACAATCTAGTACTATTTAAAATAATTTCTTCCTAAAAATCCTAATTCCCAACATTTCTATTCTCATCTTATCCAATGCATTCTCATACCTAATAAATTTGTAGATAGAAGTCAAGGTGAAGACTATAGTCTTTTCATAGTCTTTTTCATCACTTCCTTGAACTTATTCTGAACTTCCTCTACCTAAAAGATGTTATCTCCATCATTCGCTCATTAGCATGACATCATACTCATCATTCCTTTAATGTCATAAAACATATCAATAGCTTTGTCATGTGCCACCTTGGATTTATTAGCAACTTTTGTGAGTATCCTTATCTAAAATGGAGATGATCTACGTAACTCCTCTTATTAAAAATTAATCTTTAGCATCTTCTTAGTAACAAGGATATCCATGTCGATAGAATCCATAGTTATCAACTTGGGATAATATAGATCTAACATTTATATCTCTCCCTCATATTCCTTAAATTATTTTCTCGAGACATTATATATCTCTCTGATGACTTAATAATTATCCTTTATTGTTTCAATAATATTATTTCCCTTGGAAATAAGTTCTTATAACCATTCTTTGGGAGCCCTTCCCATATTATCAATCTCTCAGACCATATCAATTGTTGCCTAATCTATAATTTGGCTGACCAGATTTTTTAATCATAGTTATTTCAATGAATCAATAATCTCTATGAAATTATCAATACAACCATAAATTGATCCACTTTGTTACTCAATTCATCCTTGGTGGCCTTGTCATGGTCTATTCTCTCAAGGAGGGATTTGATGTTAGAATAGACATCATGTTTTAACCCTTTTATTTTTGGCCATCCAAGGTGGATATTTGAAATATGATAATCTCTCATGGAAAGATTTTCCTTTAATTTAATTAATGAGGGTACTATAATTTCAACATATCTTTCCCATTTATCATCACTGATTATTCTGGATAAGGTCTAGGGAGTAGAAATGGACTTCTTATTTACCTCTGACAGGCCAAAGTCTAGTGTGTTGGGGGAAATCATTTGCTTCCACTTATTTCCCACTAATCATAATATCCAACTAGGGGTAACATCTAATTATGTGTTTACCATCACTTTAGAATCAACATATAATATTGTAGTAGTGGTAGACACTATGAAAACCATAAGTTCCTAAATACATGCTGTCATTGATTACATAGGAGATGCTTATGAGATTTCATCTTCATGAATTGGTTAAAAATATACATTCACACCAAGAGCTTATGATTATCCAATCTCAACTAAAGGTTTTTTTAAAACTTTATAAGTGGAAGAGGTGGGGACCATGGAGACTATTGAGTCTATTAGGGGTGTGGAAGATGGAATAGACATAGGGATTTAAATTTGGGAATAGGTGTGAAGGTGGAAGCCAAGCCATTGAAAAAATAAATCAAATGTGTTAAACCACTTAGGTTTGGTGATGTAAGGAAAGTTAATGGGGATGAAGGTTAAATAGTACCTACCCTAAGAGTTAGGATGGTATATGGAAATGAATTCATGATAATTGAGTCTGTAGTAATGTCTTATTGAGTGGTGTTGGAAATAAATGGGGATAAAATTGAAGGAATTTTCAATGGAATGTAAAAATGAAGAGAAAAATGGGGGAGTAAAAATGGAGGGATACAAATTGGAGTTAAAACTTAAGAATCCATAGATAAGGGACCTTGAGTGTCCACCTTAACTGATTGCACAAGTTGTAATGAACTTATTATGGTAGGTGAGGTGGTAGTAATGAGATTTAGAGTGGAAGCCTAAGGTAGGGGGTAAATTAAAACCTAAGGTGGAGGTATAAGAGCCTATGGAATAATGTACATAGGAGGAGGGTGAATAGTATAAATTATGGTTGTCACTATGATAGATATGGGGACTGAAGCTATGGAATCCCCTACTACAACTATGTCTTTAGAAGAGATGATGATTAGTTTATCCACATCTCCCCCATATTTTATTGATTACCCATTTTTGGCCTTATTATTTTTCTTCTTTTTATTAATAGTCGCTAGCTCTTTTGATTCCTCATCAGCTATCCCACTAGGTCTATCTATAGATAAAGGAATTATCTCTTCATTAGGATTTAAAATATTTTCTCTGATAGATATTATTTCCTCTGTTACTTGTACTCCCTTGAGCCTTAGCCAATTTATTATTCTATTGATCACACATACTATCCTATCTAATAGAGAAAAACATTTTTGAGCTGACTACTTAATTGGTGGTAAGGGTTTAGTGATGATTTGTTTATAATAATTCTAGTCCATTGGGGACTCATCATCAACCAAGTCATTAAGGAATAGTGCCAAATCCTAATAATTGATATGTTATAAGGTCATTCTATAATAATATCTCATTATGACCCTCTCTTCATCCTTGTAGTCTTAATAATCCCTAAAATATGGAACATGAGCATATGTTGAAATTTCTAGTTTGATGGTGATCTTTACATAAACATCCAAAAATGGCTTGAATTACAAAATCCTTAAGGTCATTTGGCACATTTTAGCTTCAAAACATTTGGATTTAAGGATGGATTGACATGTGTATATATTGATAGAGATTGGGAAATGAATTACAATCTTATGCCTATTGGAAAGGAGCTTATGGGTCTCTACAATTTGTCTAACCAACTCCATCAATGCCCACTTGTCACTAACATATTGGGGAAGTGTATAGGGGAAGCCACTAAATTTGGATACTCTGATATAATAATATGTGGGGAAATAAATGAAGTATGAGTCCCATTTTCTAAACTTTACAACTGCTACTAGTGAAAATATTTTTCTCCCTAGTTATTTATCAAACATGATAATGATGAAATAGATGAAAACATCATTGACTCTTCTAAATTTTTATCTAATAGTCTCTAATGTGAGGTTAGGATATTATTTTTACACTCTATTCATCTCTCCAAGTACTGTATTAAGTATTGGTAAAGATCTCCCTTTGGCTAAAATATATACCAGGTAAGAAGTCATGAAAACATTGCCAGTGGTTTATACCTTCATGAATTACTTATGGATTGAATCACTTATGACTTGAGCCTAGTGAATGTATTGAAAATTTGATCAAATAACCTATATTTACTATTATATCCACTCCTATAATCTTTTAGCATCAGGACTACCAATGATATTATGCAACACCATGATAATGTCTCCCACCTCATCAATGAAATCAACCCTATAAAAGGTCTTTGGTAATCTAGTGGAGGTATCCTTAGGGGACTTAAGACACTATTTCTTAATTATCTTATAACATCCATCTCTATTGTATTCAAATTATTATGTGGATGTTTGTGGAGTTATGTCAAGATAACTCATGAATTCTGGGATTGCAAATACTAAATAAATAAAGTCAGGGTCTATATTTAAAATCCTTTCCTAGTTGTCATTTAAGACTTCTCTTTTGTTAGGATCATAGTCTTGGGATAGTTTTAGCACCAACTTGGGGATTTGGATTGATAATGGAAATTATAAGACTTTGGAAAATATAGAGTCATAGATACTCAAGATGTAATCACTTTAAAACTCTATACCTGTTTGGGTACAAAAGTCCCCTAGGTCAATGTAACCTAAAGTAGTATTTGTTATCTTTATTGTATTGGAATATAAGCCAAGAGTCACTCCATGTAATTTTGATTTGAAATTTATTTATTTAAAAGACATGGAATTTGGATAGGAATCTTGTGGAAAACAAACTATGAGATCTAGTAGAGTTTGAAGGTGTTTAAATAAAACATGATCTCTGGTGGAGATGGAAGGTACTATGAGTAGGTAAAAGTTCCAATGGAACTAAAAGGTGTTATTAGAAATGTGGAATCCCATGGGGATTGAAAGTGATTGAAATAAATTATAACCTCTCACAAGAATCAAAGGTTTTTTGGACAAGTCCAATGTCTATATGGACCTTGGAGGATCTTTGTAAAAAATATTCACTAGGTTTGAATGACAAATATAATTGGAATATTCACCAAGTTTGATGAAGCCCTAGATTTGAATAATATCTTTGGGAAAACCTAAATATTTTAAGATAAAAACTTTGTAGAATCAACCTTAGAAAACCCTAGATTTCTAGTAAGCTAGAAACTTGAAAGAAATAACAAACATGATCTTTTGACAACCACAATGATAATCAAGAAACTCTAAACTAGACAACTCAAATGAAATACTAAAATTATGGAAATAACTTTTAGATAAATGTAAATAACTTGAAAATATTAAAATTTTGGGAATAATGGAAAAAAACACAAGGGTAATATCATTCAATGGAAATAATGATGTGGCACTTAGTTCACAAACATGGCTCAAAAATTGAAGGTACTCACTTGGCAAATGGCTCGAGGATGAAATTTAAACAATGAATAAAATATCCCCCAAATTATATTATTTATATATAAAATCCTTGTAATTAATGCACTAATTGTGGTTGGTGGTGGAACCTCAAGGTGTCTGGAGAAAGTCCAATGTCTTCCAAGTTAGGGGGACGTTTTAATGGATTTGATATGTGGAAGGCAAAAATCCTGGAGTAATTTTAAATTTTGAAAATTTTCAAATTGCTTTTGGAGTTTTAAATCCCACAGTTTAGGCAATTCGTAGGAAATGGAACCTAGCTAATAAGTTTAAAATTGAAAATTTTGCTTCAAGTTTAAAATTCTCTAGGGAAGGTTATTTGGTTTTTTAGGATCTGAATCTTGGCATGCAATTTGCAATTTTGCAAACTCTAAATTGTGTGTTGAGTTATGGATTCTACCTATTTATGGCTTTATGGGATCTAGAGCTTGACATGTAATTTGCAATTTTTGAAATTTAAAATTACGTTCCAAGTTCTAGATTTCACTAGTTTTAGAAGGCTAGTGCATTATAGGATGTAGAGTGTATGAAGCATTTGCAAATTGAAAATTGCATCTAGAGTTTAGATTTTTTAATGCAAATGGAAAATTGATATTTTGGTCAACTTAAGGAATTTTCTCAAAAAAATAGGGGGTCTCCCTTAGGGTATTTAATATTTTTATTTTTTTGGGACAAAAATATCAAAAAATTTAGTGACCTCTATGGGGTGATTACCTACTAATCAGTTTTCATCTGGTAGCCTTTTAGTTTATTGGGTATGGAGTCAATTTGGATTAAAAAACTCTAACCTAATGAAGAACAGAAATGGATCTACCTAACAAAACAAGGTAAAATAGATCATAAAATAAGGCAAAACAACATGAATAAGGACAAAAAAGCTCCTAATGAGTTTACGTATGTAGAAGCACTTATTTGAAAACATAATTATCCTTATTATATACAAAATTTTAACTTTTAGAATGAATTCACACCTCAAAATTAAGATTTGGGTTATATCCCATTGACTGGGATATGTAGTTCTGATCCATTGAGCTTGGAGAGATGGAAACATTAGCTCCTTTACACTAAGTTATAATAAATGGACCACTCCATATTTAATCAATGTTGGTATGTTTGCCTAGTTTGGCCTTATCTAGATTCCATTTGAGAAATATGTCTCCTTCATAGAAGCTCCTTTTAGATGCCTTTTTATTTAAAGTCTTCTTCATTTGAGCATGATCAACTTCCAAGACCTTCATTAATTAGTTTCTGATTTCTTCAATTTCCATGAGTTCAACCAATCTTACTTTCATTGCATAATTATCGATAAAATCCAATTAGTGATCTATCTCAATTTATATTCAAACTAATTCTTCTCTTAAATATACCAACATGAAAAGTAAATTACTAATGGCTCTCTTAGGAGTGATCATATCAACCTAGAGGGTTGATTTCAACTTTATGTTCCAAGTTCTTTGGTTTTCTTCCATTATTTTTTTGATAACCCTAATAATATTCTTAGTGATTAACTCAACCAATCCATTACCCTAAGGGTAATAATTGGAATTAGTACTCAAATACACATTATTCTTGATATACCATTCACTCACATAAGTTCCCATTAATTCTTTAGTATTATTCAATATAATGATGTGAGGAACACTAAATCCTGACATTATACCATCCATAAAATCCATAACAAATGCATTTATGGCATATTTTAGTGTAAATATCTCAGTCCATAATGTGAAATAATTTGTTACAATGAAGACCCATTTGTGTCCTACACTTGATGGTGGATTGATCATACCAATCAAATCTAATCCCCATTAAGAAATTGGTTGATCTAATTGAATTGATCTAAGAGGAAAGGTTGATAACTTTTGTTTGCTAATGAAGTAAGAACACTTTTCATAGATCCATACACATTGATGGAAATATTTGAATAACTCAAGACAATAATAACATCATCTTACTATCTTTATGGTTGTGGTTCTTACATAGAAAAGTCCTCCTCATGCCCGGGCCATCATGAATTTTTTTGAGCACCTTAGGAACTTGATCATGTTTAATACATCTTAACATAATTCCATTCATATCATTTCTAAATAGTACTCCATCAACATGGACATAAAGAATGGACTAAAGTCTTTAATACCTTTTTTTAGACTATTGAAGATCATATGGGTACTCACTTATCTATAGGAAGTTGGTCATGTCTTGGATATAGCTATTGAAAATCAAATGGGTTAGTTGGTTGAGGTGAATTTTAAGCATATACTACTTTAGATGTTATTTCATTAGTTTTAATATTTGAATCCACCTAGTCACACAAACCCTTTCCTCTCACCAGCTTGATAGCTTTAATGTATACATCATACTCTATGTTCTTGGTGATCCATCTTACTCTATTTTCATTTATCTCCTAGATGACTAGAAACTCTTTAATACTTTGGTGACTCATCATTAGATGAATATTATTATTGGAGAGCATATGCCTAAATTTTTGGAGAGCCTTAATTATATTATATACCTATTTCACCACAAAACTATAATTCTCTTCATAACCCTTCATAGATTGACTAAAAAGGGATATTAGTTGTTCTAATTATTCTTTACTTTATTGGATTAGAATAGCCAAGATTCTTACTTCCCCTCCAAAATGTAAAGAATAAAATCCATATCATAGTTGGGGTTGACTAGGGTGGGATATTGAGAGATATCGTATTTGATGGCCTAAAAGTTGTCTCTTCTTTCATGTGTGTAGCTAAAATAGTACCCATTTTAAGCATTATAGTGAGGGGTTTTTCTAGAGAGGAAAAAGTTGAGACAAATCTTCTCACAAAATTAATCTTTTCAAGGAAACTCTGCAATCCCTTCTTATGGATTGGTGGTGCTAATGCACATATAACACTAACTCTTTCTAGGTCTATTACAAGATATTGCTTTGACACATATGCCCTAATATTTTCCCCTAATGTACTAAAAAAATCACTTTTTTGGGTTTAAGGAAACCACAAATTATTTGCATCTCTCAAAAAAAATTCTAAGGTGATACAGATGTGCTTTGACATACTTTGAGTAGATAGTGATATCACCTAGATATATTAAGATCATTTCCTTTATCAACCCTCTAAACACCATATCCATGGCTCTCTAAAATGTTGCACTAACATTAGTCAAACCAAATGAAATATTTTTTCATTCATACATGCCCCATTTTATGGTGAAGGTAGTTTTGTATTTTTATTATTCTTGTACTAGGATTTGGTTATAGTCAAAATAATCATTTAGAATTGAAAACATTTTAGATCCTGTTACAATTTATAAATTTTTTTACATAGGTAGGAGAAGATAATGATCCTTTAGATACAATTTATTTAGGTCCCTAAAATCCATAAAAAATCTAATCTTGCTATTCTTCTTCCTTAAAGAGAAAATTTGTAACCCAAGAAGAGTTATTGATAGGAAATATAATATTATCTTCTATAAGTTTGGATAGTTTACTTTTCATATGGGTTTTATTTTCAGATTAATTAGTCTATGTTTTTGTCTGATAGGCTTCATATTAGGATCAAATTATATTTTATGTTTGGCTAGATTATGGTCAAACCCTATTAGATCACTATAACTCTACGTGCAGTTATCATCAAATTCTTCACAAAATTTGATAAGATATTGCTTCTCAAACTCTTTACATACCTTACCTAGCTTCAGAGTTTTGCCTTCCAAAATGACCATTGAATCATATTTTTCTTCATTAATTGTAATATTATTTTTCTCACCTTTTAACTAGTCATCCAAATTGAAGATGTTTTTTAGAATAACAAAACCCATAGGTAGTTTGTTTGTCTTTACTAGATAATATGATCTCTATATTGATCCTAGAGTTTTGGTTGGTTCCTATCTAAAAATTTAGATTCTCTTAGAAAGTTTACAATCTATTGATCATGATTGAATACTTTATAATTAGTTACATTATGAGGAATAGATGGTGTTACTACCAATTTTACATGTTAATCATCTTCTTTGTGTATTTCATTAAGTAAGTTTTATTGGGAGCTCACTAGTTCATATAATCAACATATTTATTTTATGATCTTGGCACTACTTGAATATTTACAGTGGTGAAATATTCAAATAGGTCCCAAATCCTGTGCTTATGAGAACTTAATAAATTTTTCTTAGTCATGCTTCTAGATCTTACTTGTTGAATAATCAACTCACTATCACCAAATATCTGTAGGAATTCTATCCCTCTCTTTGGCCAACTTTAGTCCCTGAATAAAATCTTCATATTCACCTACATTACTAGTGAATCTAAACTAAAGTCTGAAAGAGTAAAAATATTTTTTCTTTAGGGAGAGATCAAGACAACACTTGTACCTACTCCATTTCTACTTCTCAAACCATTGAATAATAGTTTCCATATTCTTTAAAGATCTTTATCTAGTTTTAGAATATTAAGAATGATTTGAACATTCTCATGTATGTAATATGTACCTAGCCTAGTTCATTTTACATGGTCATAAAGATAAAATTATAGAGCTAATCCCCATTCATCTAAGAGAATATATTCTATGGTGGTTGCATATTCATGATCAGTTTCCTCTTCTTGATCCTATAATATACAATTCATGTCCATGGGAGGAAGAGTGTATGGTTCAATATGGTCATTAACTATAAGCTCTTCTCTTATTATTATTGTTATACCATACCTCATCGTAAGTAACATGTGACACCAATTCATAGAAAAATATCCTTCCATTTTTGTAGCAAAATCTCATGAAAGGCAAATGGTAAAATAAGGGGGAAGATTATTAATTAAGATATCTTAAGAAATTAACAAAATTGGACAACTGTGGATACTGATATTTAAATATTTTATTATTCCTACTATCTAAACAACATTCCCAGCCAACTAAACCACTCCCTTATTCACATGTGTATATTTTATGCCAAGAGCATCAACAATATTTTTAGGCATAACAAAACTACTATCCCCTAAATCTACCATGTAATTATGAACTAGATTCTTCCCTACTATTAATGAGAGAGAGAGAAAGGGGAAGTATTACCACTTTTTCTCATGTTAACTTCATTTTTTTTACCTAAATTAATCAAAATATTAGGCACCTTGGTTGGAACCTTATCTTCTATTTGTAAACTCTTCAAATCCTCTTGTAGTAAATCTCTTTGTGTTAGTATAGAGAGTGCCTCCCACATAGTAACATTTATACTGGTCTTCTTCATTTGATTCACTATACTAAAATGGATATTCCCAACCTTTGTTTTTTCATTTAAGGGTACTATATACTATTTGATAATATTTGGAGTTGACACTTTAACTTTGGGATGGGTAGTAGGTACAAAGTGTGGCCTTCATACTATGTTTTCTTTGTAGGTTCTAGTACAACTTTTGAAGTTGTATTTTATTCCACCCAGGGATGATGATAACTCTCAATTTATCTTTTATTTGATTTTGTATAGGCTGCCACTAAACCTCCACCATTGAAAAGTGTCTCCTCTTGATTTAGCCCAAAAAATTATTCCTCTTTTTATTTTAAAAGAGTAGCCTCTCCTTTAACAAGTTCTTATGTATCTTCTTTTTGGTAAGTGGATTCTTCTTATTGTCCCTATGTACTTATTGTGCCTTGCACCATCAAATCTTGACTGATGATTCCATTCAAATAATTATTCTTATCATGTGGCTATAAACAAGGATATCAACATTCATAGTCTTGAACCAAGTTATTTTGAATAGGTACAATGGCTTTGGAAGTATTTGGTGTAAGTAAGGCATGTACATTTAAGGGATTTGGTTTTGTTTTTTAACCTTTAAACTATTAATTACATTGGTATTTTTTCCTATCTCCTTGATATGGCTACCTATTAGGATAGTATGTTGGGTTAGCCTATTGGTAAGGCTTATAATTTTGAGATTGTTGCTTCTTGATTGCTAATAACCCATGGACAAAAATTTTAAGCAGTGACTTGACCTCATATATTTCATCTTTAAGATTGGGGATCAAATTTGGTGCCTTACTCATGGTGGGAATTAGAGTAATAATAGGTGGTGTAGGAGCTATTTTTGGAAATAAAGGTAGTGGTAGCCTTGGGATAATTTTTTGGCTTGGATTACATAATTATCTACCCTTATCATAATTTCATAATCATCAGGGAGTGTGGTGCCACCCATAGAATAAATCATAACATCTATATCACTATTTAGGGCTCTCAAGTAATATAATAAAAAATTATTTACAGTTAGTTTGAATAGTGCTAGAATTCTATTCCATTTCTTTTAGAAACAAAAATTAAAATTGGTCATGAGCTCATGAGGAGCCCATTACATGGTAGAAAACTATTCAATCAAGGAAAGGTGGTCACTCTTATGTTAGAGTTGAGCACATAGTGCAGTGCCTAAATCATCCCAAACTCAAATAGATTTAGGAGATAGACTTTTATACCATTACAATGCTTTATACTTGAAAGAGGAAACTAGGAGTCTGATTGTAACATTGTCTTTTACCATGTTGTGGACTACACATAGATTGGTAATATATTATATGTGTTCCATAGGAGTAGTGTAAGTTTTAATAGTGAAATATGGGAGGTTTTTTAAAGTTGAGGTGGGTATGTCACCATATTGAGCCAACTGGAGAGGGTTGGCCCCATTAAAAGCTACTAAATTCAAAAAAAATTCCATTATAGGAGGAATGAAACTAATAAGAGTAAGATTACTTGTAGGGGATGAAAATAAATTTTCTAGATATACTTTATAATGAGGTACAACTAATTTCAATCTCTTTTTAAGTAGAAAAGACAACTCTAAAAAATCATATTTTTTACCTTTTGTAGTTGACCTTGTTTATTGCTTGGCATACATAACCCTTGAAATATTGAAACAATAAACCAATGGAGATGTCAAGTGCCTTTGGAATGTGTTCAAATATTTTACAATATTTTATAAGAATAACACCAATTTATTTATATTTTTTGGTCCCATCAGGCATGCCAAAAAAAATTATCACATAGGTTTTGAACTCATTCCTTTGATATAAAATAACTCACTATGAAATACCTAATGATACAATGGGAAAACCTTAAATCTATGAGACTTTGTCAAATTTAGGTTAACCTTCAAATAAGGATATATTCCTTTTACTAAATATGATGCAACTAATAAGATATTAGTTTTATAGAAATTTTGCTCATTTTTAGTGTTCTTTCTCCTAAGCTAAATTTTGACTGGGAAAAGAGTTAAGAATGAAATTTTGAAAAAAATAAATGGTGATTGCACTAAATATTTTATTTATTCTTAACTATTGATTGATAAACTAAATATAACAAAAAATAAATTGAAATTCATTTGAGCATAGACTCATGCAAATGAGAAATCAAAGGCAATATTTGTTATTTTTATAAAAGGGGCAAGATTCAATTATTTTCATCAAACAATATTTTAGAAGGGAAAAATACCAAAAAATAATTTATTGTGACTAAAATAGGAACTATAATATCCATAAATACTCAAATAACTCTGCATACACAATGATCTCTCATACAAGAAAGGTAAGTTTTCAATTAATTTTTATTTTCAAGGTTATAGCTTATAGACAATACATTCAAAATGCATAAATATATCGCTAACATCAAAAATATATATTTGTCCACAAGGTTTTCCCATCTTTATACTCAGTATCTCATAGACGAGATGTAGTTACCAAAACTTCAATGCCTAAGAGTAAAAACCATGTAGATATAGAACTCCATGAAAAAGAGGCATGATATTTTATTTCTTGAATCTTTGAATTTGTAAAATCGTTTGGAAACTAGCATGCAAGATCTGGGCATTATCCTTATCTTGGAATAGCATGGATGAACTAGAATATCTTCATGCAATTCTTCTCTTTCTTCATACAGCTAGAGATATCTCTTCATGCAAATGGATGATGCCCAAAATAGAAATCAATATTTAATCAAAGATGACTTTGAAAAGTTAATTTTACTAAACCCTAACTTGTGATTAACAAGTGAGACTTTTACAACTTACAAGTATCATCACCTTATCAAAATGGAAATTTCAATTTTCAATACATTATTTTACACCTTTAACAATTGTAACTTGTCAAAATAGAAAGTTTAATTTGCAATTGTGATTTTCACAACTTTCACCCTTTCAAAAAAATCAAGTGTAAAATGCATGTGTCTCTTAAAAAGAGTTAAAAATATAGTTGTAACTTTACATTATTTTTTGCAATAATGAAACTACAACATATAGAAATATTTCAATAGAAATAAATTAGTTAATATATAATACTTCTTTAGTATTTTTTTTTCTTGAACTATAGATTTCAAAAATATGCATCAAATGCCTTTAAAATTTATTAAATTATTTATTCATCTGGTCTAAATGATTAAATTTTAGAGGATACACAATATACTACTATTTTAAATAATTCCTTCCTAAAAGTCCTGATTCCTTGCATTTCCATTCTCATCTTATCCAATGCATTCTCATAACTAATAAATGTATGGATAGAAATTAGGGTGAAGAATGTAGTCTTTACATATTCTTTTTGAACCACTTCCTTGAAATTTTTCTAAACTTCCTATACTTGAAGGATGATATCTCCATCATCCACTAGCTAGAATGACATCATACTCATCATTATTTCAATGTCATACAACATATCAATGGCTTTGTCACATGTCACTTTGGCTTTGGGAGAAACTTCTATGAGTATCCTTATCCAAAATTGAGGTTCTCTATGTAACTCCTCTTGATTTACATCATTCTTTAGTATGTTCTCAATAACAAGGATATCCATGTAGATAGAATCCACAATTGTCAAATTGGGATAATATAGATTCAATGTTTGTATCTCTCCTTCATATTCATTAAATTATTTTCTTATGACATTATTTCTCTCTTTGATGACTTCATAATGGTCCATTATTGCAGCATTAATATTATTGCCCTTCGAAATAAGTTCTTCTGACCATTATTTGGTAGCCCTTCCCATATTACCAATATCTTGAAGCACATCAATTGTTTCCTAATATAGAATTTGTTTTACCAAATTTATTGAATATAGTTATTTTGATGAATCAATGGGCTCTATGAAATTATTTAATGTAATGGTAAGTTAATCCAATTTATTCTTCAATTCATCCTTAGTGGCCTTGTCATGGTCTATTCTCTCAAAGAGGTAGTTGATGCTAGATTGGACATCTTGTTTTAACCCTTATCTTATTGGCCTTTGAAGATGGATCTTTGAAATCTGATAAACTCCCACCACAAGATTTTCCTTTGATTTGTCTAGTGGGGGTATTGCAATTTTAATATATATTTACCCTTTATTGATGTAGAGCATATGCACAGACAATAAACTTATGTTTGTTTTCAACAAATTCCTCCTTTATAAATGGATTATGGATTTAAAATTCATTCCATGATTCTTGTGGTTAATGTATTTATTCATGAATCTTTACATCTCAAACATGATCATTCCATTCTTTTAGTTCCCCAAAATCAATTCATAACTTTTTATAATTATAAATTCACTTTTATACAATTATGTGCCCTCTAGAAATAGTTTCCTATCTTGTCCAAGGTTATTAAACACTAATCATACCTCCAAAACTATTTTCATTTCCTTGAGAACCAACCCTAATGTATTAATTTAGTATTTTCACAAAGATATGGTCTCACTATATATATAGTTACTATTTACAAATTATATGAAGATTGTTTGAAAATGTAAAACAATCCAAAAGAGTATACACTTTGTTAAAATTTTATAATACTTGATACTACTCCATATATCTCTTACAATCATTACTTAGTTGCCTTGACACCCTTGTTATAACTTTAAACCATGTTCTTTTCTATCTTAGGTTTACAGTCACCGTGTAAAGGGTACAACATGATAAACAACAATGCATAATAATAAATTAATGGATCTTGTTTTGAACTCAATAATAAAATTCAAAATCTGAGAATACCCAAGAACATATGCTTGCTCTTTCTCACTTGAAAAGGCCATCTACAACCTATGATTAATTTTTAGGTCCAATAAGACCTTCATACACCTCAACCAAGTCCATGATTTACATAACACCAATATTTACACTCTTTCATGTGGTCAATACAAATATAACCCCACTATAATCACTTCATTGAGTCAAAACTCACCCAAAGTGATATATTTGTAAGACTCTGGTTAAACATTGTATGTTATTGCCTATGCATGCATATTTTATGGGTCTACGTTCCTATATAAACAAATATACATAAAGATATGGAATAAAGATTTAAATATCCTTATAAAATTGATCAAATAACTTTTCATAATGTGTCATAGTGGTGATC
>JARHVA010005581.1:432500-457500 GCA_037957365.1 Torreya grandis
ATTCTAGAAAAGGTCTGGGGAGTACACTTGGAATTATTCTATACCTTTGATAGGCCAAATTCTAGTGTTCTAGGGGAAATAATTTTCTTCCACTTCTTTCCCATTGATCATGATATCCAACTAGGGGTAGCATCTGATTATGTAGATACCATCACCTAAGAATCAATAGCTAATTTTGTTTCACTAGTAGGCAATATGACAATTGAATGATCTTGAGTAGATGTTCCCATTGATCATTTAGGAGATGACTATGAGATTTCATCTCCATCAATTGGTTATAAATATACAATCATACCAAGCACTTGGGTTTCTCTAATCTCAACTAAAGGTTATATAGAATCTATAGAAGTGGAAGAGGTGGGGACCATGGGGACAACTATGTCTATTAGGGTTATTAAATAAGGTGGGAGGGTAGAATATAAGACATTAAATCAATCATTCAAAAAAAATCTACCATATAGGGTTGGTGATTTAAATAAAGTGAATGGGGATGAAGGTGAAACATTACGTATCCCAGGAGTTGGGATATCTTGTAAAACTAAAGTCATGATAACTGTGTCTATGACATTGTACTATTGAGTGGTGTTGGAAATAAATGGGGATGTAATGGATGAAATTTTCAATAGAATGGAAAATGGAAGTGGAAAAAAAGAGGGAGTGAAAGAGGAGTGGAAAATTGAAAATCCACTGATGAGGGATCTTGAGTGTCCACTTGAACTAATTTCATAGGTTACAATGAACTTATTTTGGTAGGTGAGGTGGTAGGAATGATAGGTGGAGTAGAAACTTGAGGTGCATGGGAAATGAAAACCTGAGGTGGAGGTGTTGGATCCTTTATAATAATGTACATAGGAAGAGGGTGAACAATATAAATTAGGGTTATCACTATGATATATATGGGAATTAAAGCTATGGAATCCCCTGCTATAGCTATGCTTTTAGAATATATGATGATTGGTCGCTCTGTAGCTCACCCATTCTTGCTTGATTTCCCCTTTTTTGACTTAGTCTTCTTGTTTTTCTTGATAGTCCTCAACTCTTTTGATTGCTCACAAGCTAACCCACTAGGGCCCTCTATAGACAAAGGAATTATCTCTTTAATAATCTTTAAAATATTTTATCTAATAACTATTATTTCCTTTCTTACTTGTAATTCCTTTCTACTCAACCAAGTAATTTATCTATTGATCACACTTGATATCCAATCTAAAATAAAAAAGGATTCTTGAGTTAACCACCTAACTAGTGGTAAGGGTTGAGTGATGATTTGTTTATAATAATTTGGGTCCATTAAGGACTTATCATCCACTAAGTCATCAGGGATTGATGCCAAATAATAATACTTGATCTATTCTAGGGTCATTCTAGAATAATCTCTCATTCTTACCCTCTCCTCATCCTTGTATTCCTCTCAATAATCCCCAAAATATGGAACATGAGAATATGTTGAAACTATGAGTGTGTTGGTGATCTTTCCATAAACATAAAAAAATGGCCTAGACTCCAAAGTCTGTAGGTTTATTTAGCACATTTTAGTTTTATCACATTTGGATTTAAGGAAGGATTGGCATGTGTATCTCCTAATAGATATTGGGAAATTAATTCTATCCTTATTCCTATTGAAAATGAGCTTATGGGTCCATACAAGTTTCCTGACCAACTCCATCAATTCCCACTTATCACTAGCATATATTGAGAAGTGTATAGGGGTATCCACTAAACTTGACTAATCTGATATAAAAATAGGTAGGGAATTAAATGAAGTATGAGCCCTATTTACTAATCTATATAATTATTATAGGTGAGAATCTCATTCTCCCTCGTTCTTTATCAAACATGATAATGATGTAATATATAAAATCATCATTGAATCTTTTGAATTATTGTATATTGGCCTATAATTTGAGGTTTAGATAGTATTTTTACACTCTACTTGTATCTCTAGGTATTGTGTTAAGGTTTGGGAAAGACCTCCCTTTGGGCAAAATGTATAAGGCATGAAAAACTTATCAGTGGTTTCTATCTCCATCAATTGATTATGGAGGGAATCACTTATGAATTGATCCTAGTAAATGTATTGAACATTTTACTAGATAACAAAAATGTACCAGTACATCCACTCATAAAATATCTGGCATCAGGATGGATAGTAATCTTATAAAACAATATGATAATGTCTACCACCTCATCAATGAAATCAAACCTATGCAAGGTGTTTGGTAATCTAGTGCAGGTAGTCTTGGGAGTCTTAGGCCACTATTTTTTAATCATATTCTAACATCCATCTCTATTGTCTTCAAAGAATTAAGTGGATGTCTATGGAGTTATGCCAGAATAACTCTTTAATTTTAGGATTACAAATACTTAGTCAATAAAGTCATGGTCTAGATTTAAAATCATTTCCCCTTTGTCATTTAAGACTTCTCTTCTATAAGGATCATATTGTTAGGCTACTGTTAGCACCAACTCAAGGCTTTATACTAATAATGGAAATGATGCAGCTTGGGGCAAGATAGAGTCCTAGATAATCTAGATCTAAACATTTTTAAATTCTACACGTATTTTGGTTAAAAAGTCCCCTATGTCAATGTGACCTAATTCAGTATCTAGTATCTCTATTGTATTGGAATCTAAGCTAAGAGTCACTGTAAGGCCTTTTGATATAAAATTCATTTCTTTTAGAGACACAATTTGTCTAACAAGCTTGTCGAAAACTAAATACAAGAATTGGTGGAGTTTGTACATGTTTAAATCAAATTTAATCTATAGTGGAGATGGAAGGTACTTTGAGTAGGTAAATTTTACAACAGAACTAAAAGGTGTTTGAATTAGGTGACAACTCTATAGAGCTAGGAAGTGTTTTGAATGGGTTGAATTTATAGCAGAGCTAAAAGGTGATCTTAATAATGTGGAATCCCATGGGGATTAGAAGTGCTTGAAATAGGTATAACCTCCCATAGGAATGGAAGTTCTTTTTGGATAAGTATAATATCCACAAGGACCTTGGAGCATCTTTGTAAAGAATATTCTATGTTTGAATGGAGAATATGATGGGAATATTCACGTAGTTTTATGAATCCCTAGATTCAAATGAGAATATCTTTAGGAAAACCTAAGGATTTTATGATAAAAAATTTATATAATTAACCTTGAAAAACCCTAGATTTATGCTAATTAAGACACTTGGAAGAAACAACAAACATGATCTTATTATAGCCAAAATGAAAACCTAGAAACTCTAAATTAGATATCTCAAACAAACTCCTAAAATTTTGAAAATAACTTTATAATAAATGTAAATAACTCAAAATTTTTAAAATTACATGAATAATGATGGAAAACACAAGGGGAATACCATATAATGGTGAAAATTATGTGGCACTTAGTTTACAGACATGGCTCAAAACTTCTAGGTATTAATTTGTCACCTAACTTGAGGTTGAAGGCATGAAGGTCATGGTCAAAGCTTGAAAATGTACTTTTAAATTTAAATAATTATTTTAAAATTTCCAAATTGTATTACTTATATATAAAATCCTTATAATTAATGTATTAATGGTAGTTGGTAGTAGAACCTCAAGTTGTTTAGAGCAAGTCCAATATCTACCAAGTTGGGGGGGGGCATGGGTTTGAATGACTTTGATATGAGGAAGATGGAAATCCTAGAGTAATTTAGAAATTTTCAAATTTATAAATTTCTTTTGCAGTTTTGAATCCCTGATTTTGGGTAATTAGTAGTAAGTGAAACCCAAGATGCAAATTATAAACTATGCTTTGAGTTATGGATCCCATAGGGAAAGTTATTTGGTTTTGTAAGATCTAGAGGTTAGAATGCAATTTAAAATTTTATAAATTGGAAATTACATGTTGAGTTTTAGATTCTATTGGTTTATGGATTCATAGGATCCGTAGCTCAACATGCAATTTTAAATTCTAAAAATTACAAATTATGTGCCAAGTTATGAATTATGTTAGTTTTATAAAGATAGTGTTTTTTGGGATCCAGAGTCCATGAATCAATTTGTAATTTGAAAATTATTTCTAGAGTTCTAAATTCCATAATGTAAATGGAAAATGTGTTTTTTGGTCAACTTAAGGTATTTTATCAAAATATTAGGGGGTCTCCCTTAGGGTGGTGGGCCCCAAATCCATCTACGTAAAGGATCCATAGTAGACACTTAGGTACAAGGCAATCACCTGGTATGATTTATGTTTTATCATCTTTTCATAATAATTGGTAGGCAACTAACCAACTCCCTTCTGACTCAATCATCATCAAGTGGGTACACAAGACAATCATGGCATAATGGAAGTAGGGTAGTGGAGCTATTGGAATGATTGCATCCAATTCAATCATAATACCTAACATTTTCCTTTCACCCAGTCACTAAGACATTCCCAAGTGCTATAATAGCTGAGTTAATCTAGTTAGTGAGGGGGGAGAGGATATTGGAGTAGTGAATACCTATAAGATTGATTCTAGATGTTATGTTGATCATTATAGATTAGTTTTTAGTTTGAATGCCTTTAAAGATTTCCATTATAGTTCACAATATTTCATGTGAGCATTTCCGACTTTTTTAGCTTTAAGATTATCATTTTCTCATTTTTTATTGATATATATACTATGTATTTGAGCCTCATTAATGATGGATAGTATTACATCTAATGAATGTTAATTTAGTTTATATGGTTATAACTATAGGATTAGAATGATAATGGTTTGCAAAATGTTTCAATAATTTGAATTTTTAGATTTATATTATGTATATTAAGTTATCATAAGGTTTTGGCCTAGCTCATTCATGGTGATTTTGTAGTGTATGATGGAATCAACCCCCCATATATAAATTATTTAAGTATAGGAATGGCCATGTGCATCATGATGATAATAATGTTAAAGCATAACCCTAATCCTAAGTCATTCATCTAAGTACTTCATTGAACCCCCACCCCTGAAGTACCTAATTGATGCTAAGTTAAGGAAACTAAAGGCTTGTGCCCATGTATCTATAAAACCACATCATATAGGCTTACACCTAATATATAATTAGATCTTCCCTAGAATAACTTGCACCCATGAACTTACCACTACCATTGTACTAACCAATATCCCTAGAAGATAGATTTGTGTTATGGCATAAGTAGTCCAACATTGTCCCCAATCCTTTCTCCATTGTACTTTAGGTGAGTGCATAAGGCTTTTGCCTTATGTGAAGTGATGTCATCATAGTCGAGTGATAAATTTTGATTGCTATAGGATTACTTAAGGCTTGCACCACATTATAACAAGTTTAGATCTAATTTGGATAGATAGATAAAGGCTAATGACTTAAGACCTTAAATTTTCTACAACATTTTGGTTCTTTTATTAGGACCCATGTTAAATTTTGTTTCCAAAATTATACACCATAATGATTCTCTAACTCTCCTTTGATAACATCGAGTGTTGGATGGAGTAAGTGGAGGATAGATTTATTATGAGGAATCTAACCTATAAAGGAAAAAAACTAAGGAAGTGGGTCCAAAACCACTTGTATTATGATTTATATGAGGTTTTATTTTATGGACTACCTAAGCAACTGTATTGATGGTTGTCTACTTATGTGACACATATAATTCAACTCTATGGACACTACCTTGAGTAGATGAAAGAGTGCCTAGAAAATCTTAAAAATATAGACACCACTTAGACTAGAGTTATAGACAAATGGTGGAAGGTGGTACTCAATATCTATGTGCTTGAGATTATAGTATCAACATACTCCTACCCTGAAGAATTATAATATCAATTCCTTCATGAACCCAAAGGCAAATTTATGAGAGAGTTTGGCATAAAACTCAAGAAGCTGATGGTGGATTACATCTTTGAAACCATGAGAATAGAATGATAAAGTACTCTCATGTATTAGAAACATAATAGGGAAGAAGGGGATGTGTAGGTGAATTTTAATGGAAGGGGATGATAAATTTGACACCTGAGAGCTTAGGAGATAGGCTTATAATAAGAGAAAGCATAGGTTAATGGAAGATATAAAACCTAAAAGTGTTGAAAGGAACCATAGTGAGCAAGAATGACATGGGGAACGATCTATTGAATGGAAGTAATGCTTGTAAGAGGTAAACCTTGAATCCATAAAATAAACTCCATAGTTGATAGGTGAATAATGCTTGAGGTCCCTACAAAATTTTACTATTAGAGATGATCTAAATGCACCTACCCCATTTAAACCTATGGTGTGAGCTCATGCACTAGATTCCTTAAAAAACAAGATATAAGATTGACAATTAAAACAATTATCAATCCAAACTTTGATTGGTTTATATACTTGGACCATAATTTTGTGATTGAGAAAGTTATTTCTTATGAGAACATAAGTAAGGATACATCTAGACCTTGGGGTGCTAGCCTACTTAAACAAAATGTAAGTACAATAATTCTAGTCCAACCAATGTTAGCTATGCATCCTAGGAAATAGCCTAGAGGAAGTGGCTTAGTACCAATAGTTGGTAGTATAGTTCCATCATCATCTATAGTGCCAATAGTAGAAAAGGGACCAATTCCTAGCCCAATGGATGGAGGCATAGATAACCACCACTAGGATAAATACTAGGGGATAGAAACCATAGATATTAGTTTCTCCCCTACCCAAGATTTATTATGAGATGGCCATGGATTTGCCTAAGTATCAAGGCATAGATAATGCTATAAATCTTGTGCTAAAGTGTGAACTATAATGGTATACTCAGGGTATAACCTAGTCTAAGTTAAAGGTAACCTAGTTCATGATAAATCTTGTTAATCACACCTATAATTGGTATAGTAATTTCTATCCTAACCAAGATATGGCTGATTATGACACCCTAAAGGAAGCATTTTTGAAGTATTTTGACATGACTAACTTTAAACAATAGAGCATCACCATGATCAAATAGATTAACTAGGGATTATCAAAGAGCATGTACTCATACGATGCTAGATTCAAAACTCTTCTTTCCAATCTCCCTTATTATACTCACCCCTACCAACATGCATAATTATTCATTGGGGGATTACTAGTAACATTAAGAAGGGCATTATCCATGAAAATATTCATAGACCCTCAATAAGTTCTTGAAGTTGTGCTAAGACCCAAGGTAATCGAGAGTGCCAACATAGGAATTAGCCCTTTCATGGAGGCATAAGTTGGATCTATGGCCTCCCAACTATATAATATAATCACTAGTTCATCATAATATGCTTGAAGTGGGTTGTGGTGCATCGAATATGAAATCAAAGGCCATAATAGTAAGAACTACCATTGAAGGAATGTACACACATCACTTCTCAATTGTGAGGTTTATCATAAGGTACATGATGTTCATAACTACACTTTATTATAACATTCTAGTTAGGTTAGCATAACCACCAATTATCTAATACATGATTCCTATACTAATACCATGATTTATTTCCATGTAATTTATTAAATGCATGAAAACATGAGGAGAGGTGCATATTAAGAAATAATAATAGTAGTAGGGTAGGGATCTACAAGAAATGAGGTTTATGACCCGCATAATGGAAGCTATGTGATGCAAGGATGTGCCTGAGGATGAGGTGGTGGATGTGGTGGAGGAAAGTTCCCACCGAGATCATGTTATAGGAGTGGTTCAATCATGCACTATTAGCATGACTACCCTACACATCCAATGTGTGCATATTGTTAAGAAACACACAATGTCAAGGAACTCCCCAACCTATACAAAAAATCAACCCAAGGTGGGCCTAACATAAATAAGAGTGTAATGGATGATTAGGTGTGAGCATAAACTAGATAAATGGAATCCAAAGGTGTAACCAATTTTCATAGAGCCAATAAAAGTATATGAAAATAATCAGAGTAGACTCACCACTCAACCACAAAATATGCTAGTACCAGAGTTGTACCTAGAATATGGGGATCTAAGCTACACTAAGCACATAACACAACTTGATCCAAAATTTATACCTTATCCAGAACCTACATGCCAAAAATATATATTATAGTAGGCTATGAGCATAATCTAGAACTTTTAAGGAGGGCTCCAACTTGCATGAGACCTAGAGGTATAGGTTGACACTTCTTGTAAGAAGTAGGATGGTCATGAGGATGAAGTATAAGAATTAATGGAGATCTTATGCCTCCTATAAATAAATGAGATGATACCTTTAATAAGAAACTTGATTTTATAATAGAAAGGGTAACATTAAATTGAAGTTGATGCACCACACATGGAAATAACATGCAAGGTTAGGCACACCAAAAATTTAGAGTACAACCAATAACTCCTAGTGAATGCCACCATTAATGGATGTTCCTTCTACAAGGTCATTATCAATATAGGAACTAAGGTTAATATCATGACCAAGAACACATGGGAAAAGATAGGTAGGTTAGCTTTGAGGCCTTCTCCCCATGAACTCTGCATGGCCAATAAGACTCAAACATAATTGATCAAAATTATGAAGCACACCATTATATATATATATATATATATATATATATATATATATATATATATATATATATTATGGGTACCAAATTCCATGCTAACTTCAAGGTAATCAAGTTGTCTAAACAATATAACTATCTAGTGCTTCTAAGAAGGCCATGGTATTAAAAAAAAGTTCATATGCACTTCATAAAGCAATATATAAACTCTAAAAATGCAAAGGGTAGTGATTCCACTCTCAAATGACCAAGTACTCCCTTATGTAGAGAGAATTTATCTTTGGATGAGTTTAACCATACATATAACATCATGACACAAGGTATCGAGAATATCAACCCCACTAATTAAGGAGTACTCATTAACCTCAAACACCACCGATGTTGCTTTTGATATATGGGTCAAAGAAGCTTATGAGGCCAATTATCATAGGTGCCACTTGGTGTGACCAAAGGCATCAAAACCTATGAAGATTGACAAAGTCTAGATTAATCACATTATGAAATGATGGTTCCTTTATGATGAGAATAAAGGAAACAAGGTACTCTACCTAAGTAAAGGTAAACTTTTGGTGCTCTCAAAATTTAAAGAAAGAAACCCAATGGAAAATTATGTCCATGATTTTGAATCATGCATCCCTAAAGAAAAAGATAGAATGGGCACACTAGTGTATATATTAAGAAGCACTACCACTTACTAGTGGGTAGTGTAAAAGTCTAACTTGCTAACCTAACAAGATGTGAGAGTATCCATTTGCACTAGATTTAGGATAAATAATGAGGAGTTGGATATATTATCATACTTTGGTGCCTCTAATCCCATATCACATGTGTGATTATGCAAAGATACATGCATTTATTATGGTACAACTAACCCAAAGAACTTATGGGTATATACCTTCTATATAACTAATAGGAAATGGGTGAGAGCTTGGTATGTGGTCAATGAGATACACCATGAAATGACCAATTGGGATACCCTTAAGGAGAAGTTTATGATCATCTTCTCCTTTTACTCATAAAACTTAGGATTGATTGAGACATTGCAAGTAATTTGGAGGGTAGTGTTTGAGGACATCACAATCCTTGAGGGGAACCTAAAAGACATGTTTAGGGAGAAAGGGCTAGCACTCCTAAATTTATTTGAGGAATAAACACTCAATAGTGACTTTATTGAATTAGATGATGAAAAATAGGAGCACTATTGGAAATATCTGATAGGTAAAAGAAATCTCATACACAAAATAGATAATATCACTCTCAATGAAAATAATCTGAGTCATCTTTGCATAAAGACAACTAAGGGAACTTAGCAAGTCAAGGACTCACACAAAGTAAAGAATGAACCCTACTATTCAAGATTAAATACAATCATGGTGGGCATTATTAAAAAGGGTGAGCTAAAGATGACTACTATGGGTGCCTATTATTCTAATGCAAAACTAGCACACATTATGGATCTCCTAAAGGAATTCTAAGACTTGTTCACCAAGAATTATCAAGATATTAAGGGTACCCAGTGAACCCTTCAGAAGATGAGAATAAATTTAATCAATGGTGTAAGACCAATAAAGAAGCACTCCTACAAGATGAATCCTAACCTCTGTGCTAAGGTTAAGATAGAAAATTATGTAGTGTTGGTTGTAGGGATCATTTATTCTATGTAGGAATCTAAGAGGGTAAGCTTGATGGTGATAAGAATCAAGAAGGATAAGTCTATTCACATTTTAATTTATTATATAATGTTGAACACTACCTATGTCATTGACCCCTTCTCGACTCCATTTACTGATGATGTCTTGGATGGAATCATAGGCTATGAGATCTACACCTTCACTGATGGGTCTGTGGATATTGTCAAGTCCATATTGAGGAGGAAGACAATACCAAAATAACTTTTATAACTAAATTTGGTTGTTTTTATTATAACATGGTTCTCTTTTGACTCAAGAATTCATTAACTATGTTCTCTAGAGTGGTGATCATTGCATTTAAAGACTTCATCCACTAGTTCCCATAGGTATACATAGATGATTAGATGGTGTATGGCCTCATGAAGGACCATTTTGATAACCTACGCCTAATGCTTTAAAGGTGTATATAGATTTATATATCCTTGAACCTAAAAAATTAGATCTTTGTAACACCTTTTAGAACCCTATTTAGGCACATCATCAGTAAAGATGGTCAACTTATTGATCCCATAAATATTGTGATAATTATTTAGCTCTAGAATCTTATATATAAATATGTTCACACCTTTCTTAGTCACTACGGATATTATATAAAATTCATAAGGAGATATGAAAATATTGTGGCACTTTTAGAGGAGCTCTTGTGCAAGGATGGCCCATTCTATTGAGGTAAAGCATAAGAGGATGAATTTGAAACTTTGAATCTCAAGTTGGATAGCATGCCTATTTTACAATTGCCTAAATGGATTACCTAATTCCATGTCCATGTCAATGCATATGGATCTATGATTAGATCCATTCTAGTTCATCTTAGCAAAGGAAAAATGGATCACCCCATCTCCTTTGCTAGCAAAAAATTGACAAAGATAGAGTACAACTATAACACAACCATGCATGAATCACTCACCATGGTTTATGACCTATAAAATTTTAGAAAATACTTGTTGGTGACCCCAATCATCTTATTTACAAACTATGAGGCACTTAAGTACCTCATAAATAAGTTGATTCTTAATGGGTACATTTACAAATGGATAGTTTTATTTCAAGACTTCCAATTCTCCTTTGTCATTAAGCTGGGAAAACAGAACTTAGGCTTATACCATTTTATCTATTAACTCATAACATCCAACAACACCTATTGAGGATGATATGCTGGATGCACAAATATATAGAGTCTAATGTACCTCTGAGGACTTGGTAGAGATAGCCACTTTTGTAACATCTAAATCTATACCAAAAATAATGACAACCAAAGAGAAGAAATAGCTTATAGGTTACACCATCCTTTTTCAGCTCATTAGTGAGGAATTGTACAAAATAGACTAAGATGAAGTCTTGCACTGATGTGTCTTGGAACATGAAAGGGAATCCATTTTACATGAGGTTCACAATGAGATAGTAAGAGGCCATTGAAAAATATATTCACCAACATATAAGGTATTGAAATTAGGCTTATGGTTGCTAATTTTGTCTCAAGATACAAAATATTATGCTAGGGCATGCGACATATGCTAATACATAAGGAAGACAACCACTGGGATTAGATGCCTCTCATCCCCATTATCTCCTAGGCACCATTTAAGAAATGGGACATTGAATTTTTTGGATCAATTACTCCTACAACATGGTGTATAGGCATGAGATACATTTTAGTGGCTAGTGATTGTTTAACTAAGCGGGGTAAGGCTATGCCAACACAAAAATACATATCTACCACATCTGTAAGGGTCATATGGGAGAATATCATAAGCTACTATGGGTGCTCACTCATTTTGACTAGTGACAGGGGTACATACTTCATTAATGAAACTTTCTTGATCCTACTGATAGAATATATGGAGGTGCACCATAAGACAATACCTTACCATCTCCAAGTGAATGGTATAAATGAGGCATTCAAAAAGATCCTAAGAATGCGTCTCACAAATATATGCAATGTTGGTCACAAATATTGGGATGATTTAGTGTTATTAGTGTTATGGGCATATTTGACAACCTACAAGCACTGAAACAAGGATACATCATTCTAACTAGTGGTTGGCACTAAAGCAATTTTATTGAGGCATTTCTTGTTTCCCTCATTGTACATTGTGTAAATTGGTCAATTATATGAACAAAAATCATTGAAAGAAAGGGTAGAAGACTTAGAGTGCTTAAATGAGGTGCACATCTAGGTAAAGTGGAGCTAATAGATAGAGAAGGCATGCCAAAAGATCTAGCATGAAAAACATATCAAAAACAAAGTACTGATTAAAGGAGCATTAGTTTTGGTCTATGACTTCAAGTACTTCAAATACTCAGGCAAGATATAGATAAGGTGGATGGGTCCATATGCCATCCATAATATTAGAGACTAGTACATACAAGTTTTGCATGTAGTCAAATGAGATGTTCCTTAGTAATTTTAATGATAACTAATGAAAGCCTTATAGGTAGTAGGATGACACTTATGCCATCATACACTAGCTCGTTGGTTATGAGTTGGTGATATTGTGAAACTAGAATAAAGTTTTGCATAAACCAAATAGATCTTGATGAATTGAGTTGTGAGGATAAGAGAAAAAGTGACACTTTAAGGCCCAATAATTACATTCTTCTAGTTCCTTCATGAATAGTTATAACTAGGTGAGTTGAGCACATATGTTTTATAAGCACCTAAGGCTAGACACCTAAGTTATAGACACATGAAGATCACTAAATTTAGACATAAGATATACTAGACCTTCATGCACAATATTTAGAAAGAAAGGCACCCTGAGGCCAATAGGATAATTGTTCTAGTGCTTTCACACATAATACCAATTAAGAGAATTGAGTGAGGTGGCATGGAACTTGCCAAAATTGAAAAAAAGGAATACCAAGTGATAAAGAAAGATGCACAATGTACTCATGTCCATATGATAAAATAAAGGCACATAGGATACTAACAGTGCAAGACACCTAGAGAGTGAAGTGTTAGATTTCCAACACAAGGGATTTATATGGGGTAGGGTAGGCCAAGGCAAGAGGCAGAAGTGTAGATAAATTAACCAAGATAAGAAAGCATGCATGGAATAGAAGTATAATGGGAGTAAGAAATGGGATCGTGGAGGCTAAATCATGTGCATGTGAGGTGATACACCTAGGTTGTCATAAGTAAGGTGAAGGTCATACCAAGTAAACAAAAACATAGGAGAAACATCATCAAGATAAGATATCATCCACTTAAAGTAAGGTAGGAAGTGATCATTTAAATAGCACATCACTTCACCAAAATTCCATTGGGAAAATTAATTGAGGTGATGGTGGAGGCAAAAAAAATTCATTAATTATGTGTGTGATATTAGATTTTTTTTGGATTTCATGGGTTTTGGTGAATCCCAAGAATTATAGGCATTGTAACACCATTAAACACCTACAATTATGATGGTATCTAGAATTAGGGTATAAAGTATAAATATGCTAACAAGTTTAGGTTACAAACCTTAAGATAATTTGTAGATAAGAATGAACAGTGAACTAGAGATAAAGTAATAAGATGCTACTATAGTAAGACTTTAAGCACCCCTACATGCCAAAAGTGAATGATTATGTAAATAAATGAATTGTGCTCCCTTTGAGATTGCCATAGAAAAGTGAGGGGCATGAATTGGGAAAGAAATAGGAAATGAAAAAGTAAAGTGACATAAAGGTTTCCATTAATAACACATGAAGATCAAGGTCTAAAGACATAGATGCAGACCTCATGACTGTGAGAAGCACCAACAAAAATTGAAGGTTTTGGAAAAATAAATAAAAATGCTTCAATACCAGCTAGTTTAAGATGGGGAAGAAATGCATGAGCTCTAGCCTGAAATAGTCATAGAAGGATTCTAAGAGGGTGCATATATAATAATCAGCAATTACAAAAAATAAGGCACAACTAATAGGAGTTAACATCACCAACATTGATCTAGAGGTGCTTTCAAAGATGTCCTACTGAGAAATGATGTTTCCAAAATATGTTTTGATAGGAGAGAGTTGGTAATCCTTCAAGCACAACTACCAACTCAAAGAATATAACCACTACACCATGAATAAGGTCCAAGACCTAGAATAATATTTGCTAGTAGATACAGGGACAGAGACTGAAGTAATCATGGCATTATTTGATATCTTCATTTAGGATAAATTGGCAACCATTGATCTAACTCAACTTTATGAGTTACCATGTTTCAAAATTTTGGAATAACTTGTAATTTTCCTACTCTCATGCATCCATGAAGATTGATTCTACTTTACAAGGAGGCATACGAGGTTGTCAACTTGATTCATTAGGTGAATCACTAGATTCCTAGACTCTAGTATAGACATCCACTAGATGATGGTAGATGATGCATAAGTTTAAAGGGTTATAAAGATCTTAAGATACTAAAAGAGAGGTTTTGCATTCCCAATCAAAGATAATAAGGACCCAGGGATGAGGGAGGATACATGCTTGGTGAGTTAAAAACTATATACTGATGCTCGATGGATGAATATCATTAAGACCTACCAATGCATCACCTACCACATGGCAGAGGGGTTAAATTTAACATCACCAAGTTCATAGTAGAGGAGATGGTGTCGAATAAATTGGAGTACCACACAATGTGGGAGACCTTCTAGTAGGGGTTGATTCTGATTTTAATTATCATAGAGGAAATAAGAGTGGTATATGGTGATAACGACAACCTTTGGGTCTTCTTAGTGTAGAAGGACTCCCTAACATTGAAATATTCAATTTTTTCCTACCTCCAACCTTCTCTCAGAAATAAAAGACTCATGTGATGGGGTATTGTGCCCAGTAAATTGAGGCATTTAGAGAGGAATGGCACATTCCTAAGGAGCTCCCTCAAAATATGTTTAGGATGGAAACTTTTTCCATAATGAAACACTTTTGTGTGGTGTGCTTAACACTCACAAATGAAAACAAATATGGCTAGCTAAAGCTCCCATATGCCTTTTTAGCTAAATACTTCAGGAATGTGCTTTGAAGAATCCCCAATACATAATAGTTAGACATCTTGATTAAGACCATGGACTGGAATAGAGCTAGTTGTGGTACTAATATGTTTGCCTAAGGGATAAAGAGACCAAGGAAAAGGAGGATGACATGGATTACACCAAAATATATCCCCTCTAAAAATAAGTCATATGTAGGAATATACACATGTTGTATTATGAGATGAAGTCAAGGAAGAAGGGTACATGCTAAAAGAAGGATGATGACTTCCCCATTTGGATAAGAATTGAGGGAAAGATAATGTCAATAAAAGTGAAGAAGTCTCCCCAAAATAAGAAGGGGGAAACACTTTAGGAGATATAATCGTGCATCAGGTTGAAGATCACCTCTAGTGAGGAAGACATTCCCTCTACACCAAATAAGAATCATGTGATATTCATGCTATGGATTGCTTCACTCAAGCCAAGGGAGAATAAGAAGAAGTCCAAATTGTTGGTGGAAATGCCCATAATAACCTTGGTATAAATGAAGGCAAAAGATGCATGCATAGAAGTAGAACCACAACAGGCACATGAAGATATGGAAGAGGATGAAGGAACAAAAGTATACACCATTTAAGAGGAATAAATAAGTGAAGAACCCAAGACCATAAAATTTCATGTGGCTCTCCAAAGTCACACTACTTCCATGCTTAGGGAGGAAAATAATAGTTCGAGCACCACACCCATAGAACTCACTACATGGCCTCCATAAACTAAGGAGGAAAATAGGTGCCAGTGGATGGAAATGGGCCTTAGTAAGGAACATATAGAGGTGATGTTGGAGCTAGATCATAAAAAATGTGACATGAAGGCTAATGAAATGACATCAAAGGAAATTGTGCAAGTAAAGGCCAAAGAAATAAAATCCAAAGAAGAGAAGACCTTAGCACATGCCAAGAATAGGAACACATAAAAGAAGGCCCAAGAGGAAAGGGATATGATAGAAATGGAAGAAAAGAAGGTTTACAAAAGTGTAGAATGCATGAAGGAAAAATAAATAGGGGTACCTAGTACCCCTAACAACATAATAAAATAATCCATACCATAGGTGTGCCTAATTAGTGAAGGGATGCCTAGAGATAAAGAAGGGGATATTGATGCCTTAAAAGAGAAAATAGAGAGAAAAAAATAAACCCAATTGACATAGTAGGGAAAAATAGCATCGATGATGAAGAATAAGTGAAAAAAGGACAAGTCTAAGGTAGAACCCCTACCAAATAAAGAAGAGATCTTGAAGGAGGGAACTAGAAAAAGCACTAGCACCAAATAGGAAGAATAGATGGAGATTGCCATCACTAAAGAAGAGGATGTTGAGTCAAACCTGCATGAGAAGGTGCAAAATAGGTTCACCAATGAGGACTATTAGATGATGAAGTACATGCCCTATAGATCTACCATAACAAGGATGTACCAAAAACTATCCTTTATCTTTGATAGTTATATGGATGATCCTCATTTTATTATGTAACAAAAGGCAATTGTAATTATAGATCAACTAGAGGAAGGGCATGAATCCCTTCTTATCAACTCCTGCATAATGAATCTAGTAAGGTTAGCTAATGACCTCATCTAAATGGCCTCTAAGGTAGTGTGGAAGAACATATTTAATGATTTTAGAGCCTCAAGTTGGAATAATACTATACTAGAGGTAAAGGAGGAGATTATGGCCATAAAATTAAAGTTACAATAATTGGTCGAGCACATATAAGAAGTAGATCCATCCCTCCTTTTTGAAGGTTGATATGGTGTGTGTGTGTTAGTCAAGTAGATATTCCCAAGATGGAAGGAAAAATAACTACTAGAAGAAGAGGATGACCCTTATACCACCATAAAGCAAGATCTTGTCACAAATTTGAAAGAGGTAGACTACCTCTTCATAAAGATTGAAGAGGGAACATAAGTGGCCAATGTAATCTTTTTAAAATTCTCCGCATAAGAATTAATCATAAATGCACACCTCAAAAAGGAAAAAGGGGAGAAGGATTCATTAATGGCATGGGCATACACTATTAACAGGATTGAACATGCACATATCTTGGCATAGGTCAATACTTTGAGTGCCCAAATAAAGACCCATGAATAGGACCTAGAAGAGCTCTTTTTTGTTTTGTAAACAAAGGATTATGACAAGGAATGATCCCAGATGAAGGCATAATAAAGGTAGAGGAAATTATAGAGGATTTTGGGAAAGATTTAGAGAAAAATGATGTGTTTGTCCTTAGCACTACCTATATAGAGATAGACCCTGACATAGAAGAAATCAAGCTCATAATCCAAGGAATTGAGGACTTCAGAGCAAAACTAAAAGAGCATGTGATTGAGTTTTCCATGCCATAAGTGATGGAACACAATTCTATCGATGTACTAATATTTTTATGTGGTAATATTGGGATCAAAATCTGTATAAGTGTAGGATCTATGTTAATATAGAAGACCCTTGGGAAAGATTAAATCACTTGGTATGATTATTGTTTTATCATCTTATGGTGTCAGTTGGTAGGTATCTAGCCAACTCCGTTCTGACTCAGTCATCACCAAAGATAAGGCACATGGTAAAATCATGGCATGATGGAAGCAGGGTAGTGAAGCTAGTGGAATGATTGCATCAAGTGCTAGGCACTAAGATGTTCCAAAGTACTATAAAAGTTGAGTTAATCTAGTTAGCAAGGGGGATAGGATATTAGAGTACCAAAGCCCTATAGGATTGATTATAGATGCTATGTTCACCATTAGAGCTTATATTTTAATTTGGATACCTCTGAGGCTACCCATTGTAGTGCCAAATATTGTTTGTGATCCTTTAGGCCTTTAGAAACTTTAAGATGAGCATTTGCTCAATTTTTATTGATATATATATATATATACACACACACACACACACACACACACACACTATGTGTTTAAACCCTATTAATGATGGATGGTGTTGGATCTAATAAATATTTATTTGGTTTACATGGCTATAACTATAGGATTATAATGAGAATGGTTTGAAAAATGTTTCAATAGATTGAATGTTTAGATTTATATTATGTATATTGAGTTCTCATAAGATTTCAGCCTAGCCCATTCATGGTGCTTCTATAGTGTATGATGGCATCAACAGCCCATATAGAAATTCTCTATGTGTAGGAATGGCCCTATGCCTCATGATGATACTTATGCTAAAGCATGAGCCTAAGCCTAAGTCCTTCATCCAAGTACTCCATTGAACCCCCCAAGTGCCTGACTGATGTTAAGTTAAGGAAAATAAAGGCCTTCACCCACAAAGCTATAAAACCACATCATATAAGCTTTCACCTAATAGATAATCAAATCCTTCCTAAAATTGATTATACCCATGAACTTATCACTACCATTACACTAAAACAAGTCCCTAGAAGATAGAGTTGTGCCATAGCACAACTATCCCAACATGGGCCCCAGTCCTTTCTCTATTAGGCTTTAGGTGAGAAAATGATGATTATGCCTTATGTGAAGTGATGTTAATGTGGTCGAGTGAAAAATGTTGAGCATTACAGAATTTGTCAAGGATTGTGCCACATTGTAACAAGTTTAGATCTAACTTGGACACATAGATAAGCTCTTGACAAGGATGATTACTTAAGACCTTATCTTTTCTACAACATAAGGTATTTAATATTTTGATATTCTTGTGACAAAAATATCACTAATTTGTTATATCAACCTTGATGTAAAATGGGTTATTATGCAATGGACCCAAGGATGACATGTTACATTAGTTAAAGGTAATTCATCGGTTAGGGTCCAAGTGTCCTACCATGGCTTAAAATTTATCAAGATTGATGTCATTAGGTATGAGGGATTGGTTTAGGTACTCATTTATATTTTATTTGTGAATTATAGATATGCGCAATAAATACATGATGGATATTTATGCACATGTTTTATTTAATTGCTCTATAATATCATAGGTATTCCCTTTAGTCTTGGTAGTTGGCATTTTTTTAATAGGTATGGAGGTATGAATGAGATCATTCATGGTATTTTCCTGTAATCATTTTATAGTGATCTTAGCTCATTGATTTATGATTTCACAATCTCAATATGGTACTTAGATTTGGTAATTTTTTAGGGAGGGAATATTGCCTATAATGATAATTCTCAAATGATGTTGAGCATAGCTTTTAAAATGATTTGAAGGAAATTATCGACATAAGGAGGTTGGTAGACTGTGTTTGGCTAATAGACATTATTTGGTGAATATCTTAGTCTATTGGTAGTTGGCTACAGGTTAATGGTAACTGTGTCAATATGACTACCTACAATATGTCATACAACATTATTTTAGGTATACTTGATGGCATGATGGCCTTCTTAGTTTTTTTTGTTAGTTCTCCCTTGGTTCTGACCATTCCACTATCATTATTATGGATAGCATTATTGCTATTGATTTTATGGTGGATTTATATGCTATTTTTTTTAAATTAGTAATATTACTTTTTATTATTATTTTTATGCTGGGGAAATGGATTTTGATATATTCCTAAGTTATGATTGGTCAGAGGAGCATGGGTATCTATTTTTATCTCTCCATTTTATAACATATTCTTAATCAAATTATATTTCACATGATGGTACTCATAAACTTCATGTTATTTTTACCAATAAGGAAAAAGGAATCCCTTGAAGAAACAACTTTAGTAATTACCTACTAATCATATTCACTTGAACTAATTTTTAAAACACAAACTCAATAGGCTCTTTGAGGTCACTGAATTACCTGGCAATGGGTGGTATTTTCCTTAGTGGAGGAGCTTGAAATTGGTTTTTATTATGTGGTTTTTGTTTTTTTATAGGCATTAGTTGAATGTATATAGGTGTTGGTTTTCAAATGGTTGAAGGTAAATGGATAGCAGTGTTTGAACTGTTTGTACATGGTGTAATTTAGTGACCTTACTTTCAATAGCATCCTTATTATGGTTGTAGGGCTTATGTCTCTCATTATTATTTTCCTAAGTTGTTTTTGAAGATAGTATTTTAATCGGGTTCTACTTTTGGATATGTCTTTAGTTTTGGTTATACTAGCCTTGATACTAATTTTGGATCTAGTTGGAATAATATAGATTGATTATCCCTTTACTAACAAGGGCCATTACAATCTATATTCCTTTCTTAATAAACTATTCAAATATATGAACACATTACATATGGATATGGTAAGATATATCATTGTGTATGATCTTAGTAAATATCATAACCAACTTCTTATCTACAAAATTATGAGTGAACTAGGTCATCATTTCTCTCTAATGTTACAAGTGAGCAATGAAACTTTCACCATTATGTTTTTTTCTTGGGCCAAGTCCACAATTATAATCTCAAGTTTAATATTATATGAAAGTTAAGGTAAAAAATTATTATAAAGATCATAGAATTCAAGTATAAAATTCTTTGATAATTTTAAGATCCATTCCAAGGCTTGTTTGATTAGATTTCTTAGAAAGTGTAGAAGCAAATATATGTCACTATATGCCACTAGTTGAGTGACAACAAAGAATTATTTTAGAAGATCTTCAAGGTCACCTTTGCCCATATGTTTGTTAAATTTGGGCATATCAGCTTGACAAAAAAAGTATTTAAATATAGTCTATGTCAAATGGATACAAACATATTTCATCTAGTTTGAACTTATTTATTTGATTTTTGATCTAAATGACTTGAATTGCATCCTTCATTTGTTGTAAATATTATACAAGTCAAATGGAGTGGCCTCTTATATTTTATATTGTGTGGTCAAAGGTGGATTACCTTTACTAGGGTAAGAAGGAATGGCATATAGTGGAATGTTTATCTAATTAGTCAGACTACTAGGCGTATATATCCATGTATTAGGATTGTGATATGGAATATGCTACTATTGAAAAACATTTTGGCTTAGATTGGCTACACAACCTTGTCTAGAAGTTTATAGCTATGGTAATGGTATTTGTCTCTATGGGATGTGTTGTTATTATTAGGTTTGGGTGGGAGCTTACTATATACTCTTTGAACTATGTTGTATAGAGGGAACATGTTGTTGCCTAGATCCCTACCATTAAAGGTATTGAAAGTTATATCCCTATTGTATTTTTGATACCTATTTGGGGAAAGGAAATTTTTACTTAGTGATTGGTATATCCTATACATTGTAACCTTTCTATTGATTAAACACATATAGCTAGATAGGAACTTGTTTAAAGTTTGGCATTTATTATTATTGACCAACTTGCACTTTTAAACAATATAAACACATTATGTAATAGTAAAATTTTGTGATTTTTGAGTCATACTGGTCTATTATTATTGTTATGGAATATTTATTTCCCTTTTTGAGGTGGTGTAGTGTTTTAAACTTCTTAAGGTGGTAAGTTGGTCTATTTTTGGCTCATTTTCCTTGTTTTACACTCAAGGGAGGAGTAAAATTTACTTGTTGAGTTTAGGAAATAGGTGTACCTATCCCTTATTATTTAAATCCACTAATGGTAGTGGTTGAATGAATATATTATGTGTTATTTTATGGTAAATTAGACCCACTTTGGTTTGAATTGGAATGCACATTGCGCTATCCACAATGTTTTGAATGAGGTCTTTCATTTTAGCAATAGAATACTCTATCAAAATTGGAACATTAAATATGTCACCAACCAATGATATTTATCTAAAAGGGTATATGGTTTGATTTTTATAGCCCAAAGCATATTTTTATGGCCCTATTGACAGAGCTAGTTCTGTAAGCAATGTGTTTTAAATAGCCATTACATTAAAATTATGAGGTAGGTTGAGGTAATTTTGGTACATTTGTTTTACCTATTCTAATTAATCATCTATAGGACCTTTTCCTTTTATAAGTGTGCTTTATCTTTGTTGTGTCATTTGAACTAAAGATTGATTATAAATATTTGACTCTTATTTTAACTATGACACAAAAATGATCTAATGCTAAGGTAATTAGATTAGAAGACACTCAGTAGTTGGCTCATTAATAATTAGTTTTTAACTCATAAGAGACTTTTTGATGATATAACTAATAATTTTCTCAAAATTGGCACACCAAACATCAAACAAGGCACATTGCAACAACATGTCTTAAAGGAGGCTCAAACAAGGCACAAGAAAAAATAAACAAATGCTATGTCTAGGTAAGGGGTCTTTAGATCAAATATGAAATCAACCCAATTAATATAATCCAAAAATAAAAAGGTAGACTACCTAAGCCCAAATTAGACAAGGCTTTGACATAAACTTGATTAATTTAGGATTTGTACTTTAAAAGATTGAATTTCAAATTTAATGCAAAGGACTCAAATTTTCTAAGGTAAATAGGATTGACCAAAATGAGAAGCATGAATATGCATTTGAAATAAAAAGTATAAAAATGGTTTAGAACATGGTTTCAAATGCGATAAGTGTTTTTTAATAATTTATGCAACATAAGAACACTCCTTAAAATAAATGGTATGACAATGGTTTTGGACTAAAAATTTGAGGAACATGTTTGGAATAAAATGGGAAATGTAATGATGCCTCATTTAACAAGTGACACACAAGAAGTTTTATTATAAAACTCTAAGGTAAAATGTTTGAAATAAAAATGGTAAAAGTAACACCTCATAGGTTAAAGTGATGTAAAAACTCCTGATGATTTTGGGCTCATTTATATTTTAACAAAAAAACAAAAAAATTTAGTCTCAAACATGCATGTAAATCAAATAAAATATAAATAACACTAATCGCTCATTCTATCCCTAAAATTGATAAGGGTGTGCATACCCTCTACCAAAGTTTCAACTAATATACCAATGATCAAAAGGAATAAAGTGTAAATATAACAATTAAAGAACAAGTGTAGGTAGATTTTGTAGTCTCCCCCTCTATCTCTCAAGAATTGGTATGTGGCATAAACTTATAGTGAGGAGCACATGACATTTGGAAAGATATTCCATTGCAAGTCGGGTTAAATAAAAACCATAAATTTCAAAACACATTAAATATTCCCAAATATGGCTATCATAAGGGTACATCATGTCAATTAGGTTCAAACTCTCTAAATTACTATGAAAATGCCTATTCCTTTACATATTGGATTTAGTTTTATAATAATTAATGAATTATGATGTTTAGCATAAATTGACCCAAGTTTTCATTAGGATTAGAAAGGATAACCACTCATCCTTCAGGCAAGATTAGTATCATATGCCTGATTTATATACACCAACATGGAATGGGTTTGGTATGATGTTTGGAGATAAAAACCTAGATCAATTCACCCTAAAAAACTATTAAGGAGGAAATGAACTCCTGTCCACAATCCAAATGCATGAAAACAAATAAATGAAAATTGGAAAGACTTCACAGGTCATTTCTAAGTCACCCAAGTCACTCAGAGCTTGGGAAGAGCATACATGACATTATTTCTAACAAGACTAAATAAACAAGGTAATGAACCAAAAACTTTTGGTCACTCAAGTTTCCTTTAGAGGATGGGGGGAGAGCATACACATAAATTTTTAGGTCTTCCACAAAAAATAATTTAATCTAGGAAATTTGAAACTAACTAATATACAAAGAACAAATAAAAAGATTAAAAATATATATATCTTAAGATCTATAACTAAAGTGGATGTTTCTTAATAGTTATAGCTCAAATATGAATGGAATTTTGACCCCTTGGCCTTATTTGTACTTGTAAAAACTTTGAAATGATAAAAGAAAAGTTTGGTTAGGTTAATTTTAAGCACCAAAATGGAAGTGTATGTGAGATTTAAAAGTGAATAGGCCTATCTTTCTCCACCTTGGTTCTTATAATAAATGTAAGGGTTTTTTTTTTTTTTTTTTTGTATTTCGGCCAAAAATCAAGTCAATAAACAACATTACATTTTGATCTCTCACATTTATAAAAACATAGAGGGAAGCAACCATTTGTGCAATAAAGTGAAGTCATCATTTCCAGTGAAGCCATTGTTTTCCTATGAGCATAGTTAGATAGAGACTATATCTTTGTAAAGTCATCATTAAATAGGGATAAATCATTAATTAGATCTAGTGAAGTCATTGATTAAAGCCTAAAATTAGGTCAGATTATCTAAAATAAATGCAACTATACCTATTGAATATGATATTAATGTTGTCATTTTTATTTGGCAATGTCATTGTTTAGAAATTCAAAGCCACCATTTTAAAGTCACTATTTATACACAAATAAATATCACAAATAGAGGATTAAAGTGGAAAAGTTACCATTAAATAGGGTGAAGTCACAGATTATATAAAAATAAAATGATAATTTTTTTAAGCACAAAAGTCTAAACTTGAAGAATTAAATGCTATTCTTAGGAAAACTAAAGTTTCACATCATTATTCTTGGCCATACATGATGCATTGTCCCAATGAAAATGTAGTTATGTATCTTAAGAGTCTGAAAAGCACATAACTATTGAATAGTTTCTTATTAGTGAAGATAATAAAAATCCATTCATAAAAATACAATATAAATAAATACTCTTACCTAAGAACTATGGGATTATAACATAATGAACATGATCACAAGATAAATATTAAAACATAGAAGAATTTTACCTCCTTTATCAAAATTAATGTCTGCTTATTATCATAAGTATGGTCATGCTTGGTCTATGACAATATAAAATCTTATCAATTCTTCTCCATGTTGGTAGTACTTCTCTAATTGTCACTTGTGGTTTTTCTTTTCTTTGGCTTGGTATGAAGCTTGTAATAAAATGGGCATTATAACACTACTCTAAATGTCTTCTTAAATGCATTCCTATAGAATAATCTTACACATAAAATCTTATTGGCATATGATGT
>JARHVA010005581.1:462500-497500 GCA_037957365.1 Torreya grandis
GTGAACCCATCATGATTATACCTTATTTTACATTATTACATTGAGTAGTCTTACCCATTCATGAGATTTTTATCATGCATATTTACAACTCAAAGTTGTGATTAATTATTCAAAAGTTGGACTTGATCACTCTCAATTCACCAATGGTTTAACATGAGAAACCATATCTTCAAGTTATTCAACAATGGGGCATATTTATTCAATGCTCTGCTATATTTTATAAGTTATAGAGTAATGTGGTTTCATATCCATATATGAACTCCTTCCTTTATCTCATTTAAATTTTCAAAACTCAATGTTTTAGGTTTTTCAAATTTAAAATATGAACAATGACTACTTAATGTGTTGTTTAAGGGTTTGCTAAATTTAAATGCCCTATAAAATGTGAGTTTCATTTCAAAGAAAACATGTGTTATACAAAATTAAGTTTATTATTTCTAATTTACTTTATCAATTTCATTACTATAATAAAAAGGGGGGAATGCAGATACCTAAATCTAGTTAGAGGTACTTGACAATACTAATTATTGACACATACTAAACCACTTGACTTACATGATTCTTATTCACCATTCCTCTAACCATTAATCCATATCGAGGTTTGACCATTTTTATTGCTATCAATAATAAAAATAATTTGAAATTCAATGCTATAATGACCTTATATCAATATTATAATGCTTCCAACCTTAGTATAATCACCCCTAATTTTTTGGGATAAGTCCACTCTAGATAGATAGATTCATTGGCATGAACCTATCAAACTGATGTGGCCTTGACCTTATGACATTTAAACGGTAGTTTACAAATTATAAATATTCATTTTTATCCTTCTACATGTTTCATAAGTTCTAATAAAGCAAATTATTTAAATGTTTCATTATAAATAAAAATCAAAATTCATTCATTAGAGGACTTGATTTTCTATATGGAATTTATATTTTACATTAATACACATTGAGAAAATTTTCCCTATTATTCCCAAATTTAATATAAATCTATAAGAGTTTTCTTAGATAAATTTTAAATCCTTTCAAATCAATTCAAGAGCTAACATTGTCAAGTATCAAAGATAAATTTTTAGTTCATACATTTAGCCAAGTAGCAAAATTGAATAACCACTCTAGATGGGAGAACTATGTGTGACTTGATTCTATACTTAGAGTATATGGATATGTAGGCACTGTTAAATGATAGAAAGGATATTATTATGGTTAACTCATCCCAATACACATACCTCTCTTTTTTCAGGTTTCAATCATTTAAAAGTACCGTTAAGGTTTATAACTCAAAGATAAGGAATATGATAATTTCAGTTCAAAATATATAAGATCACAATATCTAAAACTTATCAATAGACATAGGTGTAGGTGGAATGATAATACAAGTTTAAACATAGTTAACATGGATAAGTTTGCAATCAAAATACATGACCAAATTGCACTATTAATTAAGGAGTGAGGAACTATCCAATAATATCTTCATATTTTTCTCTTAATTCTAAGATATCATAGTCATGCCTTTATATGTTTCCCACTATAAGATATCCATACTCTTATGTTTGGTATATGTAACATTGTGACACTAAAAACATATAGGTAATATATGAAAATAAATCAATGTCTATATAAATTAAAAAACTAAATAAATCTATAAAATTAAATGAAGACATGAACGAATACACCCATTTGTGCTGAAAATGTGAATCCACCTCTTTGAAATACATATCTAATAATATATATCATATTTGAAGATATTTGTTTGTGTGTGTGTGTGTACGTGCATGTGTGCACATCTAATGATGATAATGTATACACCTTTTTCTCACTTACTAGTATTTTCTCTTACAGGTTTTGTTAACACATCAAAATACCTCAATATGAGCACACTAAGACTAGCATTGGTTGGTTCATGGTGATTTTGTGAAATATCCCCCCATGATCATTCAATATGCATGATTTCATCCATCATCATCCACTTTTTTTAGTGTTAATTTTTTCATAATATCCCTCTTCCTTCTTTTTTCTTAGGCTTATTTACTACTTGTTCATCCCAATTGAAGGCATTATACAATGTTATCACATTAACCAATTTCATCAGCTATTTAAAGATTACTACCTCATCCATATAATTCTTTTTTATTACATCATCAATTTAGACATTATTACCTTGGAATTTAAATATTTTATATTGCATTAATTATTTAGACATTACTACATTAACTGTCTATTGCTTTTATACTACATCATCTATTTATATAGTAGTATGTATACACACACAATATTTTTAATTTTATTATTTAGTGACACTTTTTCCCTTCTTATAACATATCTAGTCTCAATCTCTCTAAGTGCATGGATTAAAGGGTGCACTAGGAAAGGGGTTAGTATACCTTTCATTCTTTGTACAATTTTTGGTCCTTACACCATTGTTTAAAACCTTTATAATCCACTTTTATGCAACTCCTTAAGCTATTTAAAACCTAATTTTAAAATTGTTTAGAAATTTCATGTTTTAAAATATACCTTAACTAAGGATACACCCTATTAGTTCCTAGTTGTACACCTTGTATGCTCAACTTTGTAAACTTACAAAAAATGGTAAACAAAGATGAAAAACCAATTAATATGGCATTATAGTTAGGGAAGGGTTTAGCACCAACAAATAACTAAACACAAACAATGACTAAGAGACACCTAAATATGGTATGGTTAATTCCTTTCTACTTTGGGCTTTTCCTAAACCAAGGTGAGAGAACCTATGAGGTAGCTTGCTCACATAGAGGCATTTCACACTTTAATCTCAATGGGGATTCTTGGCACATAAGGGGAATATGAAAAAATCATAACCAAATTTTCACACTTCACCCATAAGGGTTGTCACACTAAATACACAAATTCTTTAAGTCATACACAAGAAAATAGATATAAATGAAAGGATGGCTACAATCTTCATTTTATGAAATATTCAACAATAGAAACTAGATAGGAAATTATAGATTTAAGATTTTAAGCACAAAATTTCAAATACATTCCAAACATGCAAGATCTCATGTATTTTTGGTTCAAGTAACATTTATGATGTGTAAATGGTGTGTTAATCATAGAGTAATACAAGGTGGGTTGATTTAAACAAAGATATGGATAGGTGCCAGAGAGAGGAAAAATTCACCAAACTGTCATGTCACTTCCACAAATAAACTTTTTAGAATATTCAAAATAAATGGACTGAAATAGTACTTTGTAGATCCTTGAAGGAATCACAAATAAAGATACAAGCAATCATTCAAGAGATCTTTCTCAGTAAATCCATGAGCCTAGGACTACCCCTAAAAATACTATTAATACTTTATTTAAAATTCTATAACTAAAAGGATTTTATAATCTCAACACATTTCCTAGATGAAAACCATAAAATGAAAGCATGAGAGCACCAATATATTAATAATTTATAATAACACATCATATTTCAACAACAAGATATGGAAACAAGACACAAATATATTCCATTATCCATCTAAATCTTAAATACATATATCATGTGGTGGAAATTATACATGTACACTATGCAAGTCACTTTGTAATAGGGGAACATCTTAATATGATCTCAAAGCTTTTCAATGGTTTTACACAAGAAACCAATTTGACACCAAAGAGATTATATAGGAAGAAATTCTCCATATCGATAGCTCTTTTCTCAAAAAAAATTGACAGACCCTCTTTTTTAAAAGAAAAAACCTCCTTTACTTATACCACTTTCAAATCAATACGTGGCATATCTCAATGAGATGCTCCAGCTGTAAAAATTCAATCATGGGCCTGGAACTCGTTAGTTCCAACAAAAATGATTCCTAAGATAATGTGTGTGCTTTAATGAAAGTGACATGTTTGATATGTCACCCTAGTGGAATATTTTACATATACCACATAAATCACAATCTAGAAAGAGAAAAAACAAACCTTTGTCCACTTTCATAACCAATCCAAAACATCCCTTTCTCTAAATAATAAAGAATATTCCTTTGAGGGACATTCCACTAATGGGAAAATTATAATAATTAAGAGAAAAAGAGAGAAGAGGAAGATGGAGGAGAAATAATCTTTACATCAACTCACAAGAAATAAAAATGATTTGGCTATATTATGGAACTAACATTGATAACTGAGCCTTATGCCAACCTATTTTAATATGTAATGAACTTTTTGATCATGGTGGTGAGAATTTTCTTATCTACATGCACCTGGTATTTGAATTTTACATCATATTCCTCTAACCAATTGGTAATCCTCACCAATGCTTTCTAATTCTTCTCAACCAATGCCTTCAACTAGTCATAGGATTTTTCAAGTAGCACTGGCTCCCCTTTATTTTTCTATTAAATCTTCCATGGGGTGCATCGACAAGACTCTTCAAGGAATCTTCTATCAATTCCTTGTCATGTAAACTGTACCACCAAGCTTCACCATTCCCATTAAGGTGGCCTCAATTTTCATCCTAACAGTCTTGAGAGCCTACTCTTCTACGTTAATTTCAAAGGTGTCATCTTTAAGTATTACTAACCTATGTTTTATGGATATTTGGCATTCTTTGGGAATTTTAGGATCATTTGAGGTGATGACCTTTTCTGTAATCAAATTATCCTTTCCCACACTACACAATTCATCTACCTTGCAACCAAGTTCCTCCCAGCTCTTGATATCAGTATCATAAATCAATGCTAAGGATTTATATGCCTCTTATTTATCTATTGCATTATTGAGCCATTCTAGTGCTATATGGATGACCTCCTTGGCTCGAACCATGAAATCTCTCTACCACTCTTTTATTTCACATCCTCTACTCTTTAAATTTTCATTGAGGCCAAAATCAAGCATATCTCAAGAGGAAATAGGTAGACTCAAGGCTATGATAGAAATTAGAAACAATGATTCAAGCTTGCTAAATAACTCCTACAAGTACTAAATCATCATCTAGTTCTAAATCTTAAGCTCCTCCATTGATGTTTTATCTTTGTCCATCTGATGAGCCACCATGCTCACCAAAACTTATGAGCTATGCTTGATCTCATTTCTTGAAGGCTCCCCTAGATCATATTTGTATACCAAGTAACTTTCAAGGGGAACATCTTTCTTTGTAGTGCCTTGTGTAGGGATGAATATTTCCTATGTTCTCTCCCCCTCATCAGTGAAAGTATTTCAAGAGTGTCTTATCCTTCTTGGGAGGTTTTGTTTTATATGCCTGAACAATGCTCATCAGATATATATATCTACTATTTTTATTTCAATGCTCTATTTCTCCTTGATCTATTATTTGACCCACACCAAGGGCTTGGTATAAAAATCCATTACAGTTGTGGACCTTGAGGCTAGTTTAGGAGCATTGAAAGGACATGTTAATGGAATTTTGACTAGAGGGAGCTTGATGGGAGTTAGGTGTGAAACTAATATTATCTACTTTGTATCCTCATTACTATACAACTCGAGTTCCTTCCTTTTAGCTTATTTCTCTCCCTCTTTGCCTAGTTTAACTTGTTCCAAGACCTCAATAACTATTCTAGCTTGTTATCAAGGCCTGAATAATAGTCTATCAATGTCACTCTCTTATCCCATGAGTTAAGGAGGTGATCTTGCTTCTAGATTATATTGTGAAATTGGTTGGGCAATTTGGGAGGAGGTTACATTGTCTTCCTTGTCACCCTCAGGTTGCTCTTCCCCAAACATGGCCTATATAATTTCACCAACCTAAATTATTTCTTTATTCATGCTAGATGGAAAAGGGGTACCCATTCTCAAGCCTAATCCTATGTCTCCTTTAACTCTAGCCTTAGATTTTTCAACATCTTTAACTTCCACCTTCTCACTACTGGTGAGGGCTTGCTTTTTTGGCCTTATTTTCAAGTTTCTCCTCAGGCCCCTACATAATTTTTGTCTCACCCTCCACCTCCTGTCCCGATGGCTAGGTGAACATATCTTATATAAATGATTTTATGTCTGAGGAGATAGTTTCTTTATTAAGTAGAGATTAGGCTTGTATGGCCACTTCAACACTTACTTATGTCACATATTCAAAGGATAAAGGGTCATTTAAGGTTAATACATTTTACTCATCACAATTGTCTTATAATCCCAAGGGTGCTTGTGGTCTAAATAATCCCATTATTGGAATTTTGATCAGAGTTTGCAACCTTTCCCTTAGATTTCTTTGTCCTATCCTCACTTGGAGAGGATTGAATAAATCTAGCCACTTTACTATCTTTGTAATAGGCCTATCATCATCCAAATATTCTTTATCACTCATATCCCTTAGCAACTAGGCATATGATAACTTTTTTTATTAGGATTCTATGGGTTCATGTTGAGAGGGTACATTTAGATGTATGACCTCTTTCCTTTTCCTAGGGATTGTAGGTGGAGGTTACATCACCTTCTTCACCCTTTTAGTTTTTAGTTGCTCTTACATTTCCTCCACTCCATTTTTCCTTGTGTACATTTTTGGGGGTGGAATGGGCTTTGGTGATTGCTTAGGCTAAGGGTCTAGTGTAATGGCTAGTCTGACTAATGTGGTAGGAGCTCCCTCAATAGTGATCAAAATGGGAGAAGCACTTACAAGTTGCACCTCTCCCATGGCAATCTAATTCTAATTTTTAGTAAGGTTAGTAAATTTTGTGAAAGATACTCTAGAATTGGATTGTGCTACTATAATCTCATTAGTATTAACTAGCTTGGTGAAATTGGTATCACCTACAAGATTTTTCCCTTTACCTTTAGCCTCTATTTGAGCTCTTGTATATTTCTAATCTCCCTAAGGGAAAGGGTGTCATGTGAACTATGGTGCACACATTGAGAATTTAACCACTCAAATGTTCTTTTCATTATAAGATACACCCTCCATGAAATTGAATCATCCTCTGATACTATGAAGTCTACTTGGGCTATAGGATACATATGTATATTCTCCTTAGTGTATGTTAATTACACTATAGCCTTGTCATCCACCATGTACTTGGGGATGGGGATTATTTCATATAAAACACTCTCTTGAATGGTGAGCCTTATGTAATCAACTTTCCTCACTTGCTCCTCTATTATGCATTTTGACTAGATGTCCTCATAGTATGCTTGGTGCATAAATAAACCTATAGTAGTGTTAACCAGCCACATTATGTTGTAGTTAGATTGAGGAGGCATCTTGTCCATATAAAACTACACTATTTCTTATTCCAACCCCTTTGCTTTAGCTAAATTAAGACATGTATAATATCTTATCTGTATAGGGAATTTGAAGGTTTTGTTAATCTAATTTATCACAATCATCTCATATAGGGGAACCATTTGTCTACATAATTCCATGAGTGACACATTTTCATCAACATATCTAGGTATCTTGTGGGGTTCCTGTGAATAACCACTCACCCAGATGTATGTGAAGGTGAAAAATTGAAGGTACACTACATTGAACCTATCGATCACCTCTTTAGCCATCTTAGTCATTCTATTTAAGATCCTCAGAGGGTAAAATACACTTATCATGGAATTTAAAAATCAATTGTAAACCTTAGCCTAGCTATTCTTGAAACCTTCCAAAGTCATTTTAGGATACAACTCATAAATTTTGAGACTGAAGGAATTCCTAGTGAGCTCAGGGAAATCTCTATTATGTACTAAGCTATACATGATGTAGGAAGACATGTAAAATGTACCATCAAATTCTTCCTTGGAAGATATGGCCACCCATAAATATATTATCAAGTTGTGTAGGTTGTTACTCATAATTGAGGCCCATTCTAGTTGGTTATCACCCTCCAACACATAAATAAGGATGGAAAACTTGCACAGCTCAAACTTCTCTACTGTGGTTACCCTAAAAACTCTAGTAGCCATGCCGATGACATATTATGGTAGCTCCTTGAACTCTATTAAATTAAGATTATTATTTAATCTAGAAACCTTAGTTCTCTTTTTGGTGAGCCAATAAGTGTTTACAATATCCCAAATGAGGCTATCATTCTTATCAAAATATTCTTAGCACTTTTTCATGGTTAAAATAATTCCCTCAAGTTGTGGCAATATCTTGAGCATGGCACTAAGAGTTTGAGGGGAGAATGAGAAAATAATTGATTGTCTCCAATTAAGTATAGTTTTTGTATCCTCATAATAGACCTTTACACATGTAATGACAAACATTGGGTATGGGGCTATTAGTGAAAAATCCACCACAAGAGCCATATAACTCATACCCAAATTTACTACCACATTAGAGGGGATCAAGTCTCTATAAAATATTTGATAGGGTAGAAAAATCTAGACCTTGGAAATTATTATTCTTAATCCCATAAATGATTTAAGTAATGTTACTTTTCAGAGGGATAGGAGAAGAAGCCATTTTTAATTGACCAACATGACACTACCTTCACTCAAGTTGAAGTATACCCGTTCCTGGTGGCTAACTCCATAATTCTTTCAAATTTCACTTCCAAATCACTAAGTCAATAAGCTAGAGAATACTTACTTGTAACCACACTAAAAATTATGTAATTTGAGTAAGCAATCACTTGAAAAAATGATAGAAATTTATATTCTCATCTTGTGATGCTCTAGTTTACAAATTGCTTAAAAACACAAGTATGAGTTTTAATTATGAAATCTACATTAAAATTAAGGAAAATAATTAGTTATAGTCATCCCCTTTTAAAATTAGGGTTAGAAATTAAGATTTGGTGTAGAATAGTTAATCCTTAGCTACTATATTAATATCTTTAAGCATCTTTCAAAAAAAAGGATGGAAACTTGATGGTGCTTCCCCTTCTAGCTAAACAATTTTCCCTATGACACATGGCATCATACAAGTGAAAATCCACCTCTGACACTCATCAGGTGTATGAGAACCTTTTCACCTCCTCACTCCCCATATTCTTTAGTGAGGAGATGCTTCATGCCCCAAATTTTCCTGTGGGGTGAACATTTTTGATGTGTCAAAAATATGGGTACTCAAGGTGTTGGGGATATTTGAAATGTCTCACCTTTTTTTGTGTGTTTTGGTGTAATATAATTTGGGCTCTTGTAAGATTTCCATATGTCATGATCCTATTAGATCACCCAAATGTCCTAGTCTTTGGGGACTCATTGCACTTCTTTCCCCTTTTGAGATGAGGCATTTCTGAAAAAGGGCCCAAAAACTAAAACCCTCGAGAGACTACCATGTGGCATGATTTGAGGAGTCTAAACTTTGGAATCTACATGAACCTTTTCTAGCAAAAACACAAGTATGACAAATTTTGGAAAAGATTTAAAACCAAAATCATTTTGGGATGTTTCCATGTGTCCATCATAGACAATTACTTGGGCCTTCACCTATGTTCTACCTATGAACCATTAACCAACCTAAGGAGTGCAATATTATTATACCCTCTAAAGAGACTACATTTATTTATGAGAGCATATGACCTGAAGGAATCTTTTGTGGAATCCTTTGGGGTGTGGCCCTTGAGATCACCTAGGAGTGCCCTTCGAAAGTCAAACATATCATTTAGAGGTCTTGTCAAGGGTATCTTCCCTATAGAATTACAATTAGAAATTTGTGAAATGATCCCCTAAAATCACCAAAGTGCCCCTTCAAGAGACTTGAAAGTGTCTTGTGCCCTCTGAGTTATCCTTCAAAACTTGTGAGAGTATCCTTAGGGATTATTGAAAATGTCCTTCCACCTATATAAATATCGTTTAGGACTTTTATGAAAGCAAAATGACCCTCTAAAAACTTTGGAAAGTGCCTTGGCCAAAGTAAATAATTCTTTTAGGATTTTTATATGGGAAAAATGATAGAAGGGAAAGTACCCTTCATATTTTTTACCATGGACAAAAAGTTAGAAATAAATAAGACTTAACACCTTTTTTAATTCTTAGAACTTTTGTAGTGGACAAAATGTTTGATAGAAATAAGTCTTTAGATTTTTTATTTCAGACAAAAAGTCTGAAAACCATTTTCATCTAGCATGTGTTTCTTACAAAGGCTTGAAAATTCTAAAGGATAAACACTTTCACCAAGCAAAGACAACACATAAAGGACTTAGCCAATTTTTTATATGAACTTGACCTTCCCAAAGAATGCATGAGGATAAAAGGACTTAGACTTTAACTTCAATACTCAATGTGATCTAAATTTTAGGAATTCTCAACTAAGAAGGTCCCAATTACTTCAATGTAATTTTTGGCACTAAAATTGGCTCTCACCTGGGGATGCATACCCCTTGTGGGTGTGCCAATAACTATAGAATACAAGACCAGGTGCCAATCCATTAGGCTAAAAAGTAAAGATTAAGTAACTTTAACTAAATACAAGAGTCCAATAGAACCTACAACAAAGGCTAGGAGGGAAAACAAATGAAAACAACCACACAACCAAAAATAATTGTACAAGAAAGCAACAAAAAATGGATAATAGAGCAAGAAAACACCATATAATATGGTACATAGTTTCAAATGGACCTAATCTAGGAAGTGTTTCAAATGCCTTTCATTGAAAATAAACTCCAATATTTCTCTATCTAGATATCTTAGGAAAAAAGTGTGCTCCCCAATCCTACAATTGATTGTGTAAGGACACATCCATAAAGAATCAAACTTTCCATGCTTACCTTTCACTTCAAGCCTACTATCCCAAAGCAAAACTAGATCACCTAGTTGAAAAGTTTTGGGAGTGACCTTTCTATCAAATATTTGATTTAACCTCTCTTTGAACTTATTGTGTTTCTCATGGGATAACCTATGTGACTCATCCAATTCCAAAAGTTGGTTCATTATTTATTCATAGTGGTTGGTGTATTCATCCTCCTTAAGTTGTTATAACAAATGATAGATAGTAAGTTACAAATTGATCAAAAAAATTGCTTGAGTTCCATAAACAAAATTGAAAGGGCTCCTTCATGTAGTTATTTTAGGAGTAATCCTATTAACCCACAAGGAAAATTTTAAAATTTTACTCCACCTTCTCTTATTGACTTCCAATGTCCTTCTGATAATCTTGAGGAAGTTTTTGTTACTCAATTCTGCTTTCCCCTTCCCTTAAGGAATATAATTGGAAGCATAAGTGAGATCAATCCCATAATGTTTACACATAAACTCCAAAGGATTATATTTGAAACTCATTGCATTGTTATTAATGATCTTGACTAGCACACCAAACCTATAGATAATCTAATTCCATATAGATTCCATCATAACTTGGTGTGTTGCCTTCTTAGTGGGGATTGCTTACACCCACTTGGTGAAATAATTAATAGTAAATAGTATCCATCTACACCTAGCACTTAAGTCCTCATGAATCTTACCAATGAAATCCATGCCCCATTGCTTGAATATAACTTCAATAGTAACTAGTTGTAAAGGGAAAGAACTAGATTCCTTTAATCTTACTATAAAGAATTAACACTTTTCACATTGCCTAACTATTTTAGCAACATCCTTGAAAAATGATGGCCACCAATAACTAGCTCTAAGAATTTTATGAGTAGTAAATTTAGGTGTAAAATGGCCACTACACACTCCACTATGAAAATCCTCAATAAGGCCATCAACTTGGTATTCTAACACAGACTTCAGAAGGACCCCATTAGGGTTTCTCCATGCCAATCCACTATCAGTTAAGAGGTAATACTATGAGATTAATTTGAGAGTCCTCTAATTTTTTTCCAAGTTGGGAGGACAACACATACTCCATAGATAATAAACAATGTCCTTATACCACTGTGATGCACTAAACTAATTCAAAATGCTAATGGTGTTAGAAATGATGTTCTTCACTTCAACTACTTGAAAATTTGACTCAACCATAAGCCTAGCCAAGCCCTTTCCTCACAAAAATTTAGTGGTTTATATGTATATACAATATTCTTATAACTTATTTACCCATCTACACCTTTTATTAGAGATGTCAGTTTGAGTCAAGATATCCTTCACCATGGTGTGAGGGGTATAAGCAATAATCTTCAAACTCAAGATATAAGATCCAAATGTTTTAACCACTTTTAGCAAAGTGAAATATTGTTTCTTCATAAGGATTTAATTCAAATCAAAACCTTTCATAGTTTTGCTGAAGAAAGATATAGGTTTTCATGACCATCATCATTCTTTTGTAATAAAACAATAGTAATGTTATGGGGTGACACAAAGGAGAAAATATAAAATGGCTTAATGTAATCAAGACTAGATAAAATAGGAGTAGACTTAAAATCTCCTTTTACATTATTGAATGCTTACATAATCCTTTCATCCCATTTAATAACTTGATCCATCATCAACATATAAGTGAAAGGTAGGGTGATTTCTATAAAGTTAGACACAAATCATCTTAAAAAATTAATTTGTCCAAAGAAAGATTGAATTTCTTTCTTGGATTGTGAGATAGGAACTTTGTCAATGGCCTCAAATATTTTAGGATCAATCATAACACCCTCCTTGGACACTATATTTCTTATCAATTTAGCCCTTTGAACTCCAAAATGACACTTATAATTGAAGGAGATACCAAATTATCTGAAATTAATTAATAACTTTTCCAAGTGTTTCAAGTGCTGATCCCTTATCTTGGAGTACATAGTGACATTATCCTAATATACGATAGTAAACTGATTTAATCATCCCTACAAAAACAACATCCATGGCACATTGAAATGTTACACCAACATTCATTATCCCGAAAACCATTCTCATATACACATAGGTGCCCTATGGTGTGGTGAATGTAGTCTTAGACCTCTTAGATTCCTTGACCACAACCTAGTTATAGCTAGAGAATCCATCTAGAGTATACAACATTTCAAACTTGGTAACATTCTAAAATAGATTGTCCATGCTAGGCAAGGGATAGTTATCTCTTAGGGAATCTTTATTCAGATTGTATAAATCCACACAGAGGTAGATATCATAATTCTTCTTACACATAAGGACCAAATTAGCCACCCAAGATGAGTACCTAATAAATTGAATAATACAACCATCCCTTAACTTCTTCAATTCATCATGCATCTTGGTGGCTATGATGGGATTGATAGGCCTCTACTTCTACCTAAATGGCTTACTATCTAGTTGTAGTGGTATGACATGTTGGAATAAGTCCTCCCTATACTTTTTAAGCTCTGACTGAGACCATGTCAAGTAGTATTGATATTTTATTATAAATTATACATAATCTCTTTTCTCTTTAGTGCTAAATCAAGTACCTAGCCATACTTTTATTAGACTCCCAAGTGAACCCAAATCAAATTTAGTGATGTACCTCAAGATAATTATTTTCCTTGACCTCACTCTATCTACTCCATCAAAGGATTCCTCTAATCTAACCAATCCCATAGGTATGTTGTTCATTTTGAGTTGAAAGACCTCTTTCCCAAATTAAGTGTCATTTCCATCACAAGTTTGAACCATAGATTCTTGGTCTACAAGCAAACCATGAAATTATGCTTCACAAGTAAAGAAACTTTTGATTTGGTCATCATCCTTGAACACCTACTAGTGATAAATATTATTTAGGATTGAGGTTTGAGAAAGCATCTCCACCAGGTACTGAAAATATGGTCTCAGGCTCAAAATATCAAATTGATCTCCTACCTTAGCAAATTTTTCAACCTCTTGGTTGAATTCCTTATCATGATAAGAGATGTTGAATGCATCAAAGCCTTAAATCAAATCCCATACAACATTTTAGTACTATTTCAACCTTTTACACTTTTTAGCATATGCATTATGGATCTATTTCACCACTAATTTTGAGTCCCCTTTGACAAAAAAATACTTGATCTCATGTTCACATGCAATCCTCAAACCAAGTATAATCACTTCATAATCAACAACATTGTTAGTGAAATTAAAATCAAGGTGGAAGGAAAAATTATACCTCATTCCATTACGATCACTTATAATCATTCCATCGACATTATTGACACTAGAGTAGGCCCCATTAAAAAACAATTCCCAAATAACAACTTGTATATCAGGTTGTGCATCAATGATAATAGACTATTCATCTACTTCAACAGTACCAACAAAAATACCCATCTCAACATTAGTGTACATTACTTCATTCTAAGCATGATTTAGATCTTCAATTATATGTAACATCTTAAGCTCTCTATAAATTTTGACCATCTTACCTTCTAGGGGAATGGTAGTATAGAAAAGGTCCATCTACACACTTCCTCCCATACTAGCAGCCCATTTTTGTGATAGCAACATTCCCCATTTGGGATGGTAATCTACAAATACCACATACATATACAAAAACTTACTTGGGTGAACCACCAATTACAAAACCCACCCTTTAAACTGCATAAAAACTAGCACATCTTGTGATTCCATAGCATAACACTTGCCAAAAGTAGATGTTAGCTTTACACCAAGTTCATTCAAGACACATAAAGGCATAAAATTTCAAGATGCATCAAAATCAAACATGTAATTATGGGTAAACATACCATTGATAATCAATCTTGTATAAAATGTCTCCATGTCTAACTAACTCTCCACCAGTGTAGTCTTTAGATAGACTTCAGGAGAAGGCTCGTAAATTTCCTCTAACTTTTGATCTTATAATAAGACATAGGACATTTCAAACTCATTGGTAGTTGATACCTTGATAAAATCCAAATATTCATAATCTCTCTTCCTATGTTCAAATATTTGCAATAATTCAATGAGTGGAATAGTGATCTTTATTTGACTCAATAGTTTGGTCATATCACATACATTATAAGGAGGGAGAGGCATGTTTTGTGGGAGGGTGGTGACATTTTAAGTATGGATATGCTTAGAAAACACATGAAATGGATTACATTGAGGGGGATTATTATTCTTTGTGGGATATTTTAGTGGTGGGTTCTGTTTAGTCTCATTAGTACCCTTAGGGAGACTAGACAACATAGGTATCTTGTTGTTCTTAGTAGGAGCTTCTCTAGGTCTAGTATCTTGAGAAATAGGTTCCCTATTAGAGGCCTCTAGAATAACTATAGATTTCTTTGCCTCTTTTCCTACATCCCTCACCTTTATGTTAATAGGAGAAATGCCTTGATGGATAGCACCTAATTTCCTACTTCTCAAGTTAATCTCACTTCTTTGGGTAGCTATTGCATTGATCACGAGTCTTCAGTCTTTCTTTGATGGATTGCCTTCCAGATATTTCTTGATCATCATAGAGAAAATATGATCAAAATCATACATAGGCAACTCATATGCTTTTCCTACTTTGACATCACATGTAGAATCAAAGATAGGGACACATTCCAACTCAATAATACCCCATAGTTTACTAGTCATGGTGTTAATAGGCATCCCTATGGGAGTCACTACTTTAGCAAGAGGACTGTGAAAATCAAACATGAAAATTTCATAATCAGATGATGCATCCTTTATTTCATCAAATTCTTAATCCATTTCCTTAATAATATCATAATATGGGTGGGGAAAAAAGCATCTATCACACCGATCAATGTCTATATCAGAACTCACGACATTTACCATTGCATCTAAGGGATCCATCATTTCCTTCCTAACACTCCTACCTTAATTTTATTCTAGTCAATCTCCACATGTAGGCATGTTTCCTTTCTCAGCTTCTCAATTATGGAATGGAGGGCCTCATTGAGACTGATGGAGATTCAAGGTCATGTCATGGCTAGAAGATATATGTGGAGTGCCCTTTTCCACCCTAGCCAATTTATACAACATTTCTTTAACATTAGAGGCCAAAGTTTTGATAGTATCTTCTAAGTTGAAAGTCTTGGTAGACCATGGATTTTTAGGATTGAATAGATTCACATTATCCCTATTATTCATAGGCTTTCCCACAACTTTAATATTATTCTCACTTTGGATGGCCATATTAAAAGCTAACCTAAGGTTTGCTGGAGCTTTGTCTCTCAAGTAGTATGCATCCTTCTTGTCAAAAGCATAACAATATTTTATTAGAAAAGTAATATCACTAGGCCTAATATTTTCAAGTAAACACATCATGGCCTTATTGAAATAGGTATTGAAATCTTACACACACTCATTAGGATTTTTCTTGATATTTTCAAACTCCACCAAGAGGGACATCATATCTATGCTTTCACCATACTGAATCCTAAAGACATTCCACATCTCTCCCTATGAGTCAATAAATTTAGTGTGGAGGGAGTTGAACTAATCTCAAGCATCATCCTCCAATGTCTACACAAAAAACATAATGCACACATCTTTATGATCAACCTCATAATCTTATATAACATTCTAAAAGGCCTTCAAATGTTGGTCACCAGTCATAGTATTTTTCCCATGAAAATTTGGGAGCCGCTTCCTTATTTCATTGCGAACTTCATTAATAAATCCCTTCATCTCATTGAAATTTATAGGTCTAAATCTAGGAACACAAAAATTAGGGTGTGTATTTTCCTCCCAGTCTCTATGCCTTATGATTGAGATATCTTGGGATTTAGGAACTACTAGAAATGAGATGTAAAGAGGGGAATGAGGAAGAATGGGTGGGTCAAATTCAAGAGGGGATTAAGCTGGGGGGGATGGAGTAGGATAGTAAATAGTGATATAAGGCTTAAAAGTACCAAAAGAACTATGGTAGTCTTCAATAGGAGGTTGTCTAATTTTTTTTGAAGTTTAGTAACACCAGGATGAATCTCAATGATATAACTAAGACATTCAATAGGTCTCCAAGCTAATCCCTTTTTTCTAATAGGAGTAAGTAATAAAGGGATAAATTACTTTGATGGGTTAGTCATAAAGGATGATCTCAATCCTTCCATCTTTTCAACCAATGGGATAATCAAAATGAAAGCTTATGAAGGAGAGGGATATAATAGGTAATGGTCTTGTAATAACCAAGAGACAAGAAACTTGGAGTCACCACTAGAATTAGATTTCTAGAAAATAAGAGACAAAACACTGATATGAAAGACAATGTTCAAAAGGGACTAAACACCTTCTAACACATAACTGATCAATTTTGTCTCTAAGTAAAAACCACATAGATTCACTAAAAAATGAGTCAGTAAAATTGAAACGTAAAAGGTAGGCAAAGAACCTCTCAAAAGTGATAAAATATTTCTAGAAAACTCCCTATCATGTGGGTGATAAGAACTATCCCCATCAATGATGCTAGAAAGGGTGTTATTTCCTAGTTGTACACCTTGTATGCTCAACTTTGCACACTTTAAAAAAATGGAAAACAAAGATGAAAATCTTGTTAATATGTAATTATATCTAAGGAAGGTTTTAGCATCAACAAATAACCAAACATAAATAATGATTGAGAGACACCTACGAAGGGTATGGTTAATTCCCTTCTACTTTGGCTCTTCTTAAACCAAGGTGAGAGAACCTATGGGGTAGTTTTCTCACATGGAGTGATTTCACAATTCAATCTTCATAGAGATTATTGGCAAATAAGATTAATATGACTAGAGCATAACCAATTTTTCACACTTTTCCCATAAGGTTTTTCACACTAAATGCACAAATGCTTTAAGTCATACACAAGCTACTAGAGACAGATGAAAGGATGGCTATAATCTTCATTTTATGAAATATTCATCAACAAAAACTAGATAGAAAACTATGGCTTTAATATTTTATGTACAAAACTACAAATGCATTCCAAATATGCAAGATCTCATGTATTTGTGATGTAAGTAACATTTATGATATGCAAATGGTGTGTTAAGTGCAGGGTACAACAAGGTGGGTTTATTTAAACAAAGATATGGATGGGTGCTACAGAGAGAGGAGAAATTCATTGAACTATCATGTCACTTCCACAAACAAGCATTTTAGAATTTTCAAAACAAATGGAATGAAATAATACTTTGTAGTTCCTTGAAAGAATTACAAGCAAAGGTACATGTAATAATTTAAGATATATTTCTCACTAAATCCATGAGCTTCTGACTACCCCTAAAAAGACAATTAATACTTCATTTTGAATTCTATAACTAAAAGGATTTTATAATCTCAACACATTTAGAAGATGACTACCATAAAAGGAAAGCATGAGAGCACTAATATATTAAGAACTCAGAATAACATATTATATTTCAACAAGATAGATCAACAAGACACAAATATATTCCATTATTCATCTGAATATTAAATACATATAGCATGTGGTGAAAATTATAAAACATGTAGACTATGCAATTAATCTTTTTAATAGGGGAACATGTCAACATAATCTCAAAACTTGTCAATGGTTTTACATAAGAAACTAATTTGACACCAAAGAGATTACACAAAAAAAACTTCTCCAGAGTGATAGCTCTCATCTCAAAATTTTCTGATTGACCCTCCTTTGTAAATTAACAAACCTCCTTTACTTATACCACTTTCAAATCAATATCTGGCATATCCTAATGAGATGCTATAGCTAGAAAAATTCATTCACAGGCATAGATCTCATCAGTTACAACAAACATTATTACTAGTATAATGTGCATTCTTTGATAAAAGTGACATGTTTGATATCTCAACCTAGTGGGATGCTCTCCATATGCCACATAAAGCACACTCCAGTAAGAGACAAAACAAACCATTGTCCACTTGTGTAAACAATCCAAAACTTCCCTTTCTCTAAATAATAAAGAATATTCGTATGAAGGACATGTCACTAATAGGCAAAGTATAATGATTAAGAGAAAAAAAGAGAAGAGGAAGAAGGAAGAGAAATAATCTTTACATCAACCCAAAATAAATAGAAATGATTTGTTTATATTGTGGAACTAATGTTGATGATCGAGCCCTACACCAACCTATTCTTGTATGCAACTAATTTATTGATCATGATGGTAAAAAATTTATTTTTTGGGCCCACCTATTATCTAAATTTGACATCATATTCTTTGACCTAGTTGGTAGTCCTCTAGAGTGATTTCTAATTCTTCTTGACCAATGCCTTCAATTGGTCACAAGATTTTTCAAATAGCACTAGCTCCTCTATTTTTTGGCTATTGAAGCTTCCATGGGGTGCATCAACAAGACTCTTCAGGGCATATTCTATCAATTACTTTATCATGTTGACTATACCATCAAGATTCATCATTCTCCTCAAGGTGGCCTCAATTTCCATCCTAGAAGTCTTAAGAGACTGTTCTTCCCCTTTTATATCAAAGGTGCCATCCTTAAGCATTACTAACCTATGTTTTATGGTTAGTTAGCATTATCTAGGAATTTTAGGATCATCTAAGGTGATGACATTTTTTGAAATCAAGGTATCCTTTCCCACACTACACAATTCATCTACCTTGGTCCCAAATTCCTCCCAACTCTTGATATCAGTATCATAAATAAATGTTAAGGATTTGTACACCTCTTGTTTATCTATTGCATTATTGAGCCATTCCAATGCTATATAGATGACCTCCTTGGCTCAGACCATCAAGTCTCTCTACCACTCTTTTGTTAGCCATCTTATGGTCTTTAAATATTTATTGAGGCCAAAATCAAGCATATCCCAAGAGGAAATAGGTTGACTTGGGGCTATGCTGGTAGCTAAAAACACTGCTTTAGGCTCACTTAATAACTTTTGTAAGTAATGGATCATCACCTAGTTTTACATCTTAAGCTCCTCCATTGACACTTTATCTTTGTTCATTGAATGAGACACCATTCTTACTAGAACCTATCAGCTATGCTGGATCTCATTTCTTGAAGTCTCCCCTAAATCACTTATGTAGACTTAGTAACTTTCAAGGGGAACATCCTTCTTTATAGTGCCTTGTGGAGGGATGGCTATTTCATATGTTCTCTCCCCATCATTAGTGAAAGTAGTTTAGGAGAGTACCTTATCTTTCTTAGGAGGTTTTGATTTATATGCCTAAGTAATCCTCATCACATCTATGTCTCCCAATTTTCTTTCAATGGTCCATTTCTCATTGATCTATTATTTAACCCACACTAAGGGCTTGGTCTAAAAACCCATTGGAGTTGTGAACCTTGAGGTTGGTCTAAGAGCATTGAAAGGTGGTGTTAATGGAATTTTGACTAGAGAGATATTTATGTGAATTGGGTGTGAACCTAATATTATCTACTTTATATCCTCATCACTATCCACCTCAAGTTTCTTCCTTTTAGCTTCTTGTTCTCCCTCTTTTCCTAGTTTAGCTTGTTCCAAGACCATAATAACTATTCCAAATTACCATCAAGACCCAAATAGTAGTCTATAAATGACACTCTCTTGTCTAGTGGGCTAAGGAAGTGGTCTTGTTTCTAGCTTATATTATGCAATTAGCTGGGTAATTTGGGAGGAGGTTATGGTTTATTTCTTGTTACCCTTAGGTCGATCCTCACCAATCATGGCCTCTACAATTAAAATAACCTAAATTTATTATTTATTCACATAAGAGGGAAAATGGGTACCCATTCTCAAGCCTAATCCCCTATCTCCTTTAAATCCAACCTCAGATTGTTCAACCTCTTAAACCTCCACCTTCTAACTATTAGTGAGGGCTTACTCTTTTGGCCTTGACTCATTTTCAATTTTATCCTTGAACCCTTGAATACTTTTTGTCTCACCTTCCACCTCTTGTCTTGATGTTTGGGTGAACATATCCTAGATTAATTCTTTTGTGTTGGTGGAGACAATTTATTTCTTAAGTGGATCTTGGGATTGCATGGATACTTTGACACTTACTTGTGTCACATATTTGAAGGAAAAAGGATCATTTGAGATCAATACATTTTCCTCATCACCTTTGTCTTCTCCTCCCAAGGGTGTTTGTGGTCTAAATAATCCCATTATTAGAATTTTGACTAGAGTTTGTAGCCCTTCCCTCATATTTCTTTGTCCTATCCTCATTGAGGGAGGAATGAACACCTCCATCCACTTTACTATCTCTACAATAGGCCTATCATCATTTGAATATTCTTCATCACTAATATCCCTTATCAACTAGGCATATGAGGAATTTTCTCCTTAAGATTTTTTTGCTTCACATTGAGAGGGTATATTTGGATGTATGACCTCTTTCCTTTTCTTGGGGATTACAAGCAAAGGTTATAACACCTTCTTCACCCTTTTATTTTTTGGTTGCTCTACTTGTTCCTCCCCTCCCCTTTTCCTTGTGTATATTTTTGGGGGTGGAATGGGTTTTTGTGATTGCTTGGGATGAGGGGTTGGTGCAATTATTGGTCTAGCTAATGTGGTAGAATCTCCCTTAGCACTGATCAAAATGAGAGAATCACTTGCATGTTATACCTCCCTCATGGCAATTTGAGTCCAATTTTTATCAAAGTTGGTCAATTTTTTGAAAGATAGTTTGAACTTGGACTATGCTACTATAATGTCATCAATATTGACTAGCTTGGTGAAATTGGTATCACCTATTAACTTCTTCCCTTTGCCTTTGGAATTTACTTAAGGGCTTGCTAAATGTCTAGTGTAATGGGGAAGAATCACTTTGAGATCCTATATAGTTATAAGCTCCCTAAGGGTTAGGGTGTCATGTGCATTGAGGTCCACACCTTGAGATTTTAACCACTTGAATGTTATTTTAATTATAGGATACTACCTCCATGTAATTAAATCATTCCTAAGGACATTTAAGTCTACTTGGGCTATAGGCTTCATCTCTATATTTTCCTCAATGTATGATAATGACATTGTATCATTATCATCCACCATGTCCTTGGGGATGGGGATGGTGCCATATGTAATAATCTCATGAATGGTAAGCCTTAGGTAATCAACTTTCCTCACTTATTACTCTATTGCGTATTCTCACCAGATGTCCTTGTAATGTGTTTGGTGCATAACTACACCCATAACAATGTTAACCAACCACCTTATCTTTTAATTAGACTGAGGAGGCATCATGTCCATCTAAAACCACCCCATTTCTTTTTCCAAACCCTTTTCTCTAGCTAGATTAGGACATGTATAATATCCTATCTGTATAAGGAACTTGACACAATTATTAATCTTCTTTAACATAATAATCTCATGTGGGGGAACAATTTGTTTTTGTAATTCCATAAGTGTCACATTATCATCAACATACCTAGGTAGCTTGTGGGGAACCCCTGAGTAACAACTCACTTGAATATATGTGGATGTGTGGAATTAAAAATACACTATATCAAACCTATCGATCACCTCCTTGGCCATCTTGGTCATTTTATTTAATCTCATTAGAGGGTAAAATAAACTTATCATGGCATTGAAAACGAAATTATAGACCTTGGCCCAACTATTCCTAAAACCTTCCAAAGTCATTTCAAGATATAGTGAATAAATTTTGAGATCAGAGGAATTCTTAGTGAGCTTGGGGAAATCTTTGTTATATAATAAGATATACATGTGATAAGAAGACATGTAAAATGTACCATCAAATTTCTCCTTGGAAGATATGGCCACCTATAACTAAATTATCTAGCTATATAGGTTGTTACTCAGAATTAAGGCTCAGTCCATCTACTTCTCATTCTCTAACACACAAATAGTATGAAAAACATACATGGCTCAAACTTCTCTATCATAGGTACCCCAAAAACTCTACCATCCATGGTGATGACATATCATTATAGCTCTATGAACTCTATTAACTTAAGATTCATAGTTAATCTAGAAACTTTAGTTATCTTTTTGGTGAACTAACAAGTGTTTACAATATCTGAAATGAGGCTATCATTCTTGTCAGCATACACTTGACACTCTTCCATGGTTAAAACAATTCCCTCAAATTATGGTTGTATCTTGAGCATGACACTAAGAGGTCGAGGCATCAATGAGTACATAATTGATTAGCTCCAATCAAGTATAGTTCTTTTTCCTCATGATACACCTTTGTTCATGCAATTACCAATTCTAGGTATGGGGTTGCTAGTGGAAAAGCTACCTTAGGAACCATATAACTCATACCCAAATTGACTACCACCTTAGGGGGATTAGGTCTATGTAAAATATTTGACAAGGTAGAAAAATCTAAACCTTAGACATCATTATCCTTAATTCCATCAAGAATTGAGGTAATGCTACTTTTTAGAGGGACATAAGAAAAACTATTTTTACTTGACCAACATGACATTACCTTCCCTCAAGTTAAAGTATACCCTTTCCTAGTGGATAACTACATAATTATTTAAAAGTTCACTTCTAAAGCACTAAGTCAATAAATCAAAGAATATTTAATTGAAACCATGCTAAAAATTATGCAATATAAGCAAGAAATCAATTTAAAATATGATAAAAGTTGATATTTTTGACTCATGTCTCTATGGTTTACAAATTTCTTGAAAAAACAAGTATGAGCTCTAATTGAGAAAGGTGGATTAAAATAAAGGAAAATACATAGTTATAGTAATCCCCTTTTGAAATTAGGGTTATCAGTTAAGCCTTGGTATGGAAGTAGATAATCTTTAGCTATCACATTAGTATCTTTAAGCATCTTTCAAAAAGAAAAGGATGGAAATTTGATGGTGCTTCCCCTTCTAGCTGAACAATTTTCCCTATGACACATGACATCATACAAGCAAAAATCAACTTTTGACACTCATCAACTCTTTAAGAACCTTTTTACGTCCTCACCCCTCATATTCTTTAGTAAGGAGATGGTACATGCCCCAACTTTTCCTTTGGGATGAATAATTTTGATATATGTCAAAAATTTGGGTACTCAAGGTGTTGGGGACATTTGGAATGTCTCACCTTTTTTTTTGGGTGTCTTAGTGCAATATACTCTAGGCTCTCATAAGAGTCCCACATGTTATCATCATATTGAATCACCCTAATGTCCCAGTCCTTGAGGACTCATTACACCTCTTTCCCATTTTTAAATGAGGCATTCCTCAAAAAGGGCCCAGAAACTAAAACCCCTGAGATATTGCCACATGGCATGATTTTAGTAGTCTAGACATTGGAATCTACTCACACCTTTTTGTTGGAAATATTTTCATTAATGTCAAAGGTCTAGAATTATTGGTGATAAAGGCCCCATTGCATTTAATGTTGTTTGTAATAAATATATATCTTGGCTAATATGAGTTAATATATATTTAATATTAATGAATATATTTTTGGTTGCATATGAGACAAAAGAAGGGCCCATAGAGAAGTCAAAGAGCCACGGGGTAAAGAGAAAAGAAGGATGGGATGCATTTTCCCATGAAGAGTCATCTTGGGGAATACCAAGAGTCAGCAAGTGAAGATAAAAGAGTAAGGACACAATTTCTCATGAAGGGACACTTTGAGGAATACGAAAAGTCACCAAAGATAAGGACAAAAGTGGGAAGGACGTTTTTGGTCATGAAGGGTCACCACATGACTTTTCAAAGGCTTGAATATGAAGGTTCATACATGTTTGGTGCCATTTTCCATGAGGATTGAAGGGTCACAAAGGGGGAAGGCCAAAGGTCATTTGGAAAGCTATAAATAAAGGCTTGAGAAGCCATTTTTAATATGAGAGATAGAGGTTGATTTGATATTGTAATATCTAGCTTTAAAGAGCAATTGTGAGAGATGAATATTATTTGTATTTGTTATATCTAGCTTAGAAGAGTAAAGGTGAGAGAGAGGAAAGAGATGTATTAAACTATCATTTGTTTAGATAGCAACATTGAGAGATAGGTGTGTGGTATACACAAAGGGGTTGGTGCTCCTATGCATTAGTGCTCATGAATTATTGTTGGGTTGGTGCTTGGCAAAGGGGTTGGTGCTCCTATGGGTTGGTGCTCATGAATAGTTGTTGGGTTGGTGCTTGACAAAGGGGTTTGAAGCTCTTGTGGGTTGGTGCTCATGAATTGTAGTTGGGTTGGTACTCAGCAAAGGGGTATGGTGCTCCTGTGGGTTGGTTCTCATGAATATACTTGAGATTGTTCTCTATGGTTTTTCCCACATTGGGTTTCCATGTTATATTTTGTGTCTCTCTCTATCTTGTGTGATGTTTATTGTTGGAGTTTTATTGCATATCTTGAATTCTTGATTAAGTAAACGGAAAATTTTATAAGATATATGATATACTGATTCACCCCCCTCTCAGTATATCCCATGCTTAACAATTGGTATCACAGCTAGTTCCTTTTTGAAAAGTTTTATAGCTTGAAGGTAGATTGAGAAAGCACGATGGCTGGGTCACAGGAAGGATTTTCTACAAATAAGGCACCTTTGTTTGATGGAACAAATTATGCTTTTTGGAGCATGAGAATGAAGGTTTATTTGATGGCCCTTGGATTTGACATATGGAAAGTAGTAGTGGAGGAATATGAAGAGCCATAGACATCTACAATTACTCCAGTAGAAAAGAAGGCAATTAAATGTAATGCTAAAGCTTTAAATGCTATTTTATGTGGTTTATGTGAATCTAAATTTATTAATGTTATGCAATGTAAATCTTCTCATGAAACTTGGGTAAAACTTGAGAATATTTACAAAGGTGATGGAAAGGTTTAGCAAGCTAAGTTGCAGACTTTTAGAAGGTAGTTTTAAAGTTTGAAGATGGAAGAAGAAGAAGTTATAGCAAGTTATCTTTTTCAAGTTGATCAAGTCATAAATCAGATTCAAGGTCTTGGAGAAATGTTGGATGATTCAATGGTGGTGCAAAAGGTTTTGATTTCTCTACCAATGAGATATGATGTAAAGGTTTCAACAATTAAGGAGATGAAGAATTGAGCCAAGATAAAGATGGATGAGCTTCATGGTATTCTCATGGCATATGAGATGCAGACAGAACAAGATAAACCCTCAAAGAGAGAACCAGATTTCAAGACATCAAAGAAGGAGAAAGCTAAGATTCAAGAATCAAGTGATAGTTCCAGTGATGATGAAGATGACAATGGGGCACATTTCATTCACAAGCTAAAAAGAGGAACAGGTAAATATCAAGGAAAATTACATTTTAAATGTTTTAAATGTGGAAAGATTGGACATTTTTTATCTAGATTCCCAGATAAGGTTAATGATGATGAAGAATAAAAGCCTAAATACAATAAGAATTTCAAAGGAAAATCTAAGAAGGGTTTCAAGAAGAAGAGCTTGTATTCTAAGGATCCTAGTTCAGGTGAAGATAGTGGAGTCAGTGATTCAAAAGAAGAAGAGATTCTAGTCATGGCTATACGTAAAAGTGATCAAGAAGAAGAAGAGGAAGAAGATAAAGTGAATATGGAAGGAGAGCTCATTTGTGCCTTTGAAGAGTTAGAAGCTATTCAGAAGAAGAATCAAAGATTAAAGTGCCAGATCGAGAAAAAAGAACAAGAGTGAAAGGAAATGATTGAGGATCTACAAGCACACTTTGAAGAAGCCAAAAAGAATGAAGAAGACCTCACAACATAGATGGAAATAGAAAGAAAATAATGTCAAAGGTATGTTATTGAAATTGACTCTTTAAAAGAAGATATTAAGAAAGCAGTCAGTGATTCAAAATTTGAAGATAGCACTAACATGTTGAATAAGATATTGGAAAGTCAAAAAGCATATTCATATAAGATAAGGATCAGTTTTGAAAAGAAAAAGAGCTATGTTGAAGCTCTTAAACAAGAGGAAATAAAAAGGGAAGAATTAAATAATATAGAGGACATTTCAAATAGAGAAGGCTGGAAGGAACAAAGCTACGAAAGGCAATCAGGTTAGAGATATATAGATAGGTCTTATTTTTATGGCTATTGTTTTTATTGTAATGGATATCGTCACAAGAAATTAGAATGCAGAAAAAGAGCTAATAATTTCAAAAATAAGGAGAAGGAAAGTCAAGTAGAGTCAAGTAGAAGCCATAACTCTTTTGTTCCTCTATCAAGCTTTGATGAAGAGACCATAATATGCTACAAGTGCAACAACTTCGAACACATAACTCAGTATTGTAGAAGTGTTTGATTCAGTCAAGAAGGATCAGAGTTTCAAAGCTTGATTCATCAAGAAGAAGGCTCAAACATGTTCATGGTAGAAGAAACAACCTAAAGATTCTATTGGTTCAGACAGCTTTGCATGTAAGAGGTAATGATCAGCCATGGTTAATTGATAGCGGATGTTTGAGGCACATGATAGGTGATAAAAGTAAGTTCCCAACTCTAAAGAAGATCAATGGTGGTATAGTGAGATTTGAAGATAAAACCACTACCAAGATAGCTGAAAAAGGTACTTTGAGTTTGGATTATGGTAAAACTAAGACTAAAAATGTTTTGTATGTAAAAGGTCTTAAGCATAATCTGTTGAGTGTTAGTCAAATATGTGATAAAGGATATACAATAAATTTTCATAAATAAGGTTATGAGATTAGAAGAAAAGATTCAAATGAGTTGATTTTAGATGCTCAAAGGATAGGGAATAATGTATATGTTTTGTCAGATATCTTCTCAAAGGCACAATCAAATGATACATTCAAAGATCGGTGAGAGTTGGGAGTAATTTCTATTACTTCCTACCATTGATGTTCAACATCAGTTGAGGGGGATCTAAGTGTTAGCTCTAGGTAGGTATAGGTACAGGTGTATAAAATAGGTATAAGGAATAGGTACAGGTTGCTACAGTAAGGGGGGGTCACTGTATGTTTTTAGATGACAGTATGTGCAGGTGACAGGATGTGGCAGTTTCAAGGTTGAGGTTGTCATCAATGATAAAGGGGGAGATTGTTAGAAATATTGTCACTGATGTCAAAGGTCTAGAATTATTGGTGATAAAGGCCACATTGCATTTAATGTTGTTTTTAATAGATATATATCTTGGCTAATATGAGTTAATATTTATTTAATATTAATGAATATATTTTTTGGTTGCATATGAGACAAAAGAAGGGCCCATGGAGAATTTGAAGAGCCATGGGGTAAAGACTAAAGAAGGATGGGACACATTTTCCCATGAAGAGTCATCTTGGGGAATACCAAGAGTCACCAAGTGAAGACAAAAGAGTAAGGGTACAATTTCTCATGAAGGGACACTTTGAGGAATACGAAAAGTCACCAAAGATAAGGGCAAAAGTGGGAAGGACGTTTTTGGTCATGAAGGGTCACCACATGACTTTTCAAAGGCTTGAATATGAAGGGTCATACAAGTTTTGTTCCATTTTCCATGAGGATTGAAGGGTAAAAAAGGGGGAAGGCCAAAGGTCATTTGGAAAGCTATAAATAATGGCTTGAGAAGCCATTTGTAATATGAGAGATAGAGGTTGACTTGATATTGTAATATCTAGCTTAGAAGAGCAATTGTGAGAGATGAACATGATTTGTATTTGTTATATCTAGATTAGAAGAGCAAAGGTGAGAGAGAGGAAAGAGATGTTGTATTGAACTATCATTTTTTAAGATAACAACATTGAGAGATAGGTGTGTGGTATACACAAAGTGGTTGGTGCTCATGAATTATTGCTGGGTTGGTGCTCGACAAAGGGTTTGGTGCTCTTGTGGGTTGGTGCTCATGAATAATTGTTGGGTTGGTGTTCGGCAAAGGGTTTTGAAATTCCTATGGGTTGGTGCTCATGAATTGTAGCTAGGTTGGTACTCGGCAAAGGGGTATGGTGTTCTTATGGGTTAGTTCTCATGAATATACTTGAGATTGTTCTCTATGGTTTTTCCCACATTGGGTTTCCACATTATATCTGGTGTCTCTCTCTATCTTGTGTGATGTTTATTTTTGGAGTTTTATTGCATATCTTGAATGTTTGATTAAGTAAAGGGAATGTTTTATAAGATATATGATATACTGATTCACCCCCCTCTTAGTATATCCTATGCTTAACATTTTTTTAGCAAAAACACAAGTATGACAATTTTTGAAAAATAACCAAAACCAAAATCATTCCAAGATGTTGCTACATGTCCATCATAGATGCTCACTTGGGACTTTTACTATATTTTACCTTTATACTATTAACCAACTTAGGAGTGAAATATTATTCCACCCTCTAAAGAGACTACATTTATTTATGAGAGCATATGACCTAAAGGAATATTTTATGGAATCCCTCAAGGAATGGCCCTTGAGATCATGTGGGAGTGCCCTTCAAAAGTTTTATCAAGGGAATCTACCCTATATAATTAACTTTTATAATTTGTGAAATGGTCCCCCAAAATCTCCAAATTTCACCTTTGGGAGACTTGAAAGTGTCATGTGCCCTCTGAGTTATCCTTCAAAACTTGTGAAAGTGTCCTTCAGGATTCTTGAAAATGTCATTCTTCTTATATAAATATCCTTCGAGACTTTTAGGAAGGTAAAATGACCCTATGGGAACTTTGGAAAGTGCCTTGGCCAAACTAAAAAATTCTTTCAATATTTTTTTTATGGGCAAAATGTAAAAAGGGCAAGCACCCTTTGGATTTTTTGTCACAGACAAAAAGTTTTAAATAACTAAGACTTGGCACCTTTTTTGAAATAAAGATTTTTTTTAGAATTTTTGTAGTGGACAAAATGTCTAATAGAAATAATTCTTTGGATTTTTTGTTTGAGATAAAAAGTCCAAAAAACCATTTTTGTTAGGCATTGTGTTTGTAACAAATGGCCCAAAGAGTTTAAAGGATAAACACTTTCACCAAGAAAAGATAAAACACAAAGGACTTAGCCATTTTTTTATGATGAACTTGACCTTCCCAAGGAATGCATGATGACAAAAGGACTTAGACATTAAATTCAATACTCAATATGGTCTAAATTTTTGGCATTCTCAATTGAGAAGGGCATAATTGCTTCAATGCAATTTTGGGCACTAACACACCCCCTTTTCTTCATTTTTGTATTATGTCATTCTAATTAACCTTGTTAAGGATTGAGTGCACATTATGGAATTTGGTTAGCCCAACCAACCTTGTTTGAGGTCTAATAAATCTTTTTACTATGAAATACATTTGACCTAACTGATCTTATCTGGTAAATTACTAGGATGGTTTGGGTTCAATCCTTAGTTATAAATACCCCCTTCACTTCATTTCTAAATAGAGGATCATTAATTTTGTGTATCATTATAATTTAGAAATCTACTTATAATATCATTTGAATTTTTGATTATTTAGATGTTTACCTTGGAGTACTAGCATTCACATTATGGAGTCCTTAGCTTCATAATATAAGTATTTTATCCTAAATATTATATGTCCTTGTTATAATTACAAACCACAACAACCTATTCCAAAGCACCATTCGCCAAGGGAGAGATTGAGGCATGATGAGTTCACTCCAATCAGGTAAGTATTCTTATATCATCATTTTGATAAGTATATATTTCATAAATAATTAATTGTATTATATATCTCATTATTTATACTACTTTTATATTATCTTGAAAATAATTATGTTTATTTTTTATCTTATTTATTCTTATTCCATAATCTTTGGTGATCACTAGATTAGCTTGTATGTTCATTTACTAGATTAACTTGTATGTTCATTTAGTAGATTAGATAATTTCATTTTATTACATTATAAATACATATATAGGGTTACTCTTAAATTTTATTTAAATAGAGGCCTTATAAACCTCTCCCTTAGTTAGGTTTAGTATATCCATAATTGGTTATGACCCTGATATAGCAAAGTATTTCTTGAAGATTATTACTCAATTATATTATATGAAATTGGATATTACTGATTAGGATAAGTTGTAGATCATTTTTATTTTAGTTACATACATTTTGGTGAACCTAACATTAATATAACCCTTACAATGTTTAATTTTCATTGACAATCAATGGTATCGAGCCTACCAATCTAGTTTCATATTATGTGTTAGGTTTTTTAACTTCATCAGCCCTGTAAACTAGTTATGATTTTTGTGTTCAAGTTTTTCAACTTCATCGAGCCTACTAACATAGTTATACCTTTTGTCTATAGGGTTTTCAATTTTTTTGGAGCCTATCGACCTATTTCTAGTTTTTGTGCACAAGTTTTCAAATTCATCGAGCCTATTGTCCCAAATCTAATTTTTGTGTGTAGGGTTTCTAATAGTAGACATCTAGATTTAATAAATTGATGTAATTATGTTTTCTAAATTTCATGCCTAACTAAGTTAACCTAGTTAATTATTTCATCTCTATATTTTATTCTTAGCTAACTACATTTTAATAGATCTATCTTTATTTTTCTATTTTTTATTAGTTTTATTTAAACTAGATTGATTGATTTAACTTTATTTAATATAACTTTTTTTCTACCTTTATAAGATCACAAAATCATTAGGATGACCTAGTTAAATAGTAATTTAACATATTTATGTAAAAATATGACATCAACCTAGTCGATCTTGTTCTATATACTAGGTTTAATCCAAATAGTTTAAAATTACTAATTTGTCAAAAATTAAACAAAATTTATTTTCATATATTTTAGTTAAAATTAAAATTATGTACTATTTTTTATTAGTTTTTAGGCTATGTAAATTTGTACCTACATAATCAATTAGTTCGACTAGATCGATCTAGTTTTTGTGCCTATTTTTACCAATAAAATAAATTTGACATACTTGAGTTCATTTATTTTAGAATATTCTTATAGTAGACTAAGTCAATCATCTCAACTTCATTCTATTATATTTATCTAATTTTATCAACCTACCTGATCTTATTCTTTGGTTTTCCCTTTCTAGCTTAAACAAAGGAAATTAATCTATATTTGATAATAATTATGGTCACTTTAGTTTTCAATTGGATACTTGTTTATTTAATTTCAAAAAATGGAAATTTGTCTTTATAAATATTAATTAACCTTTATCTTTCCCTTTACTTGGGTTTCTCTATAAACCATGTACTAATATTTTTAAAACTACTTAGCTACTTTTGTGAAGGGGTACACAATATTATATTTATGGTCCTTGTTTATCATTTACATATATCATGGCATGATGGGATTATCCTAATACTTGTATACATATTATAGAGCTAGACATTGTCTTTAGTTTCCACATACCTCATGGTATTTCAAAAATGCCTAGGATTTTCCTTTGTATTAAATCTTAGGAATCCAACCATGCATTTGATTGTGTGGTACATCAATTAGTGGTTATAAATGATAAGTTTCTTATAGATTACCCTTGAAATTTATTTTAGTTTGTATGGGAATGAAACTTCTTCCATAGTCATCACTCTAAAACATTGGGTTGATGCTATCTAATAGACAAAAAAGTATATTTGGAAACCTACATTATAAATCAAAACATTTAGAAAAAATACATGATCTTATTTTTGAACAATTAATTAACACCTAAATTACATTCTTAATACTTATTATTTTCTATTATATGTTATATTATAGACTATATTATCCAACATTGATAAAATTTCTATGTTGTGTTATTCAGCTAGATCAACTACCTTGACCTAATTACCTATGTGTTTAAACTCTTTTTTATGTATTTATAACTAAATAATATAGATTCATACCATTTTTTTATAGATTACAAAACTAGATCAACCTAGTGAGCTTAAAAATTATTCAATCCTCTTGATTTCCTAAAAAGATCGACTAGCTTGACCTTGTTTGTTTCCAATTTTTAATATCATCCTATTAAAATAACTAGATCAACCAACTCAATTTAGTATTTTTTGGCTAAGATAGTTTATATTTATCCTAGTCTAATTTATATCTATACATAAATTACATTAAAAAATTCAATTTCATCATATCTTCTAGTTTACTTAGTTTATTATCAGATTATGTGATCTTTCCCTAATAATTAATCAACTACATTGACCTAGATAACTTCATACCTTAGTTGACATAGATCATTTTTGACCCAAATCTTGTTCGGATGATCTATTACAATTAGTGGTTGATTATTCCTACAATTTTTAACCTAAAACAAATCTCCACACTAAATTTGCTTTCTTCTCATCTTATTTAACATCATGAAATCACCTATCAAAATATTATTGGATAGCCTTAATCCATTTATAATATACATGTATTTTTATATATTATGAACTCTAGATACCTAAGAGGAAATTATTTCATGGTGAACCTATTCCCATCCTTTATCTAAATCTATTGACTGCAACATGGTTAACATTACCCAAAGTGATGATTCATATGGATCCAAGCTAGTTCACATTTATCATGATAATAACCTATATAAACTTCCTTATAGTACCATTTGATCAATATATATTATCTTAATAAATACTCTCACATGGAATCCTCCTAGAGGAAACTTTCCTATCACTAATCTTTCAAATTTTCCTTACTCCAACACTAACAATCAAACCCTTCCACCACATATTAACACTAACAAACAAAATAAACTAATTTATACCACTAAAATTATTAATAAAATGGCTCAAATAATGAATGTTATGCAAACAACCAACAATTCACAAATGATGCAAATGCAACATCACATTTAAAAAATGGTCAATCAACATCCTCCTATCATGCCTCCAAATAACAAAACTTTTATTCCTCCTATTAAATATTCTAATGGTAATATAATTACTCAACCTATTATAAATAACAATATTATTCAAAACATTCAAAATGAACCTTTAACTCCATTCATAATATCCATTGATATTTGAAATATATATCCAACTATTAAATATGATGGAACTAAAGATCCTACTTCTTTCTTTAAATAATTTAGTAATCTCTATAAGGAATGGATCCAAATAGATACTTTTTATAATACCAAAATTTTAGTCAAAACATTCATATGAGATGCATTATAATGGTATAATCAATTGCCTCAACATTATATCTCACAATTAAAATATTTGGTTAATGATTTAGTTAAACAATTTCAACAAAATGTTTTACCATGAAATTATCTTTGGAAAAAAACATGATTTTATCAAATGGTTTAAATCATTAGATCATAAAGTAGATCATAACATGACTAATGATAATATCTTTAAATTATTTATCACTACCTTAACACTTTCCTTTCATTATAAGGTTTGAAATTTTTTCACACAAACTTTAAATGAAGCATTTGATCAAGATAAAATATAATATTTATTAAATAATTTTATCCAACCCATAACTCAACCAATAAATATTTCCAAACTTAAACTAATGAAATTATAAGTGCTAATCTCAAATAAAAGCATGGTTAGTCAAAATAGATAATCAAATTTCTTATTATCCACCATTAATGGTACCATAAATGAATCATATATTATCTCCATCTAAATCCTTGATTTACAATAATAACACCCTCATCATGGTACTCTCCTAATAAAATTTATTAGTTCCATGTTGATATTGGACATTATCATGAAACATGAAACATACTTATTAAATTTATAGTTTACTTCATATTAGATAACACATTTGACCATGATGCTATTATCAAATTATGTCATCATGATTATCTCAAATCTTATATAAAATAATAGGTTACTAAACCCATACCTTCAAAACCTAAAAAAAATCTTCTACTTCAACACACAACATTCAAATGACAAAATTTGTGCAAATGATGTTGATTGTGCCCAAAAATACACCAAATCTTAGTATGTGAATGCATCCAAAGTTAACTATAGACATAAAATTATTCACAAGGATCTTTCCACCAAACATAATAAAAATTATACTAATAAACAATCACTTAAATATATTACAACTACTATAACCACATATTCTGAACTAGATGATGAACCACTTCCCCAACCAAAACCCAACCTAGTTTTCCTATACCTATAACAATGTCATTTATCATAAACCTCATGTTGTTTTTTCATCCTCTAAATTATAATGTTATTTTTTTGAATAACTTAACTCAATGAATTGAAAAAAAACCCTTATGGAATTAGTTTGAACTTCTCCCTATCATTGTAAATTAATTATGCAAATATTAAATAACATTGAAGAAACACAAACTAATGATTCATAAATCTACTCTAATGATACTCCAATTACATATGTTTATACAATTGAAACAATATCCACATCCTAAAAAACATCAATATAATTTATCAAAGAAGATATGATTAATGATGAGATTCTCTTTTGAGTAGATGATCCACCTTTCTTTATTAAAATTGGGATCAATAATAATCTCATTCAAAAATTTATATTAGATTAAGGATTAGGAATTAATGTCACATACCTTTGGTTAATTAAAAAAAATA